>JACGTJ010006939.1:0-12422 GCA_014858695.1 Chrysomya rufifacies | reverse complement strand
TCATTTCTAGTTTAGTTCTAATTCAGTTCTAGTTCAGTTCTATTTTAGTTCTAGTCCAGTTCTAGTTCTAACTCAATTGTAGTTAAGTTTTGGTTCATTTCTAGTTAAGTTCTAGTTCAGTACTTGCTTAGTTTTATCCATTCAATGTTTTTTTAGGTCTAAATTGGTAATCGAGTTTTATTCTAAAACAAACTTTAATATCTAAATTTATATTGATTTCTTCAAATTATTTCACTTTTTTATTTTCGTCCTTATTCGTTCGTTTTAAGCATTTCCCTTTGTTAACATTTTCTAAACTGCAGCTTTGCAACACACAATAAAATTTAAAAAGTATAATTAATAAAATATCAACAAAATTAAATAAAACTTTTTTAAACAATTTAAAAACTAAATAAATAAACTTTTCATTAAACCATAAACCAAAAACATTGTAACTAAACTAAATCATTTATTAAAATTAAATCATAATCATAAATCGTTAATTAAAAGAAAAAATTAAACTAAAATAAAAAACTTTAACAACCAGCAGCTTTTTGTAATTAATTTATCCTATTTCAAACAAAATCAGTAGAGATCGTAAAAAAAATTCTTTAAAACCCTCTTTTTAAAAAATTTTGATCGAAACAGTAGTTTTTGTAATCAAAATGAATCCTCCAAGTATCAAAAATGACTTATAACTAATATTTTTTTATATATATTCTGTTAAGTTGAAGAAATTATTAAAAATGAAATAAAAGTTAATGCATATTATTATGGTTAAATCATTATTTTTTGTTTTATTATTATTTTTTAACATACAAATAATCTTTTATGTAGTAATTACAAAAATTATATTAATTTATTGAATGTATTTTGGAAATAAGCTTAATTCCATTCCAACATTATTTCAAACTTTACACGAATGGAAGTATAACTATACTAAAACTGACATAGAATTGAACTAGAACTGAACTAGAACTTAACTGAACTGAACCAGTTATAAAAACTTAAAAAATAATTACAAAATTAATGTGTTTTTTATTTTACTTACACATAAGTTTAAATTTCATTTTAATTATTGGCATTATTTAAAGAAAGATGTATTTCATTTGCACATTATTATATTAAAAAAATAAAAAATAATGTTGTGTCCATCAAATTCTTCTGTAAAAAAATTTCTTATGTTCGATTTTTATATTTTACTTACGTGCATTCATTTTATGTTTTAACATTAATTCATCTTTATTAAACATAATTTACGATTTCACAAATATGAAGCTTTTCTCATATTAAATATCGCAATACCTTAACTATTATATGGCTATATATACGTAATTATTCATTCTCATATTTTTTCTCTATTCACTTACAACAAAACAATGCTACATAGCAAAAAATTGATATTTTTATTTTGTGCCTTAACTTTGGCATTATCAGTGATAATAAACCTTTCCCGTTCATTAAGAGTATCCATATCATTACCACTGATATCATCGTCGTCATCACTATTCACCTGTCTGAACAATTACGATGTTTAAGCAGACAAACATACATACATTAGATTACTATATAGGAATGTGTATTAAAACTATGGAAAAAATTTATAAGGTTTAGTTAAAATATATATGAAAGTGTATATCATTTTGTTTAAATCTTCGAATGTGAGTGTATTATTAACAGAGGAATGTGTTTGTGAGAAAAAAACAAATTTGTAGTAAGAACTATTTATACTGCGATTATATTGAATAGAATTTTATGTCGTAAGGCATTCTTTGAATATGTTTATTGTTTTGTACTGATCTCAAAAATATCAACAATGTTTTATTTATAACCATATGCGGACCAACGTACAGACTTGATACTGAATCTATCACCATAAAACCACACCTTATGGTATTATAAATTCAAATTTGTATTGATCCGAAAAGGGAATAGAGCGCACCTATATTTTTTGTTTTTGCTTTATCGTTGTTTAACTCAAATTGCTTTCGCACCGATTTTGGCATTTTCGAATATAACATAAGACTACAGGCAAATGTTATGACCAAATTTATTTCGCTTCTGTAAGAGTTCGTTGTCATTTTGAAAAATTTCAGGAAAAATAATATCAGAAACCAGTTATTATTTGCAAATTTATCCGGTTGTTTAACCACTCTAACCGTTTATCTTTTGAAAGCTTCTATTCATTATTATTAATGTTGCAAGTTTCTTTAAAATCATTTAAGGAAATAAATTTATTACCTCTCAAATACTTCAACTGAAAAAATCAATTAGTTTATATAACAAAAATTTTGTTTTTAAGTCACTGTGCAAGTTCGTGAAGTGTAAAAAGTGGTTCGATTCAATGTAGGTTTTGAATCGAATTGGTAGATTTGCTCTTTATACAAAAATAATTATAGCTTTACTTTAATAAAGAGTAATGTCTATAGAAAAATATCGTCTAAATTCTATCTAGACTTTGTTTAACTTTGATTTTTTTTCGTTATTCTTTTACAAATATATACTTTAACAAATATGTGTTATGTAAGAACGTAACAGTAACGTTAACACATGTGTCAAATGAACTCACGTACTTGATGTTGTTGTTTTTTTATAGGAATTAACAAGAAGTTACCTTTTTCTAACTATCTTCCTTTATGTAACATATACTCTATACTTTAATGGGTAGATTGTGCCTTCTATTGCTAGTACTTGTAACAGCCTAGATTTTATATGCACTTATATCATTTTTGTTACGAAATTCTTCTGACTTTTGAACCGAATTTAAAACAACTAAAATTTTTAAATTATAGTCTTCTGTTAGTTGTACAAATAAAAGATTAAGAAGTCCTAGCATCCTTCTTCAGAGTGGTTACAAAAAATAATGCAGATCTTACTACTGTAATGATTCATATAGTCATATTTTACTTACTTTTATTCAATTTATAATTTTGCTGTTGTTACTCCTAAACATTACAACTAACACTACTCATGCTACTATTACCACTACAACCTTTCGTTAATTTTTTTGTTTTTATTCTCTGATGTTATACCCAGCTAATTAAAATGGTTTTTCATTAGTTTATTTTACTTCATTTTTTTCTTCTTTTTGTTACGGCCGCATTCATTAATGAACATAAATATACATATGCGAGTATATTTGTACCCACATTTTCAAACGTACCTGTACATACTCATACATACAAATACAAATAGTAGTTACATCTATGTAAGTATTTATTAGATACATATTTACGGGTACGGAATGGTTCAATGAATAAACTAACAAAAAAAAATGTGGTAACAAAAAGTTAAATACACGTCAATATTTATACGTTTTTTTAGTTTATTTTGTTAGTGTATAGAATTTTTGCAATGCCTTTGGTAAATATTAAAATATTATTTCATACACTGATAGAAATTTTAAATGATTACAACATTTGAATGTAAAAAGATAAATATTTTGTATGTCCTACTGCATGAAAGATATAATACGTTTTTGTGTAATGTTCTAAAATAGAAAATAAAGTTTAAATAAATCTTATACTCTTTCATCAGTATTACTTTTTGAGTCGATTTATTCATTTTCATTCATGTTGATGGTTGGTAATCCATTTAAATTATGTATCTTAAGTAAAAGACGCAGGAGGGATTTATATAGCAACAAGTACATGACCGTAATGGAAGTGAAAATTGTCAAAAGTACGACTTGTTTTTTTCATTAATGGAATTTAAACTTATCTATAAAATGGGTTCAACAATTTGATGGTTTTCAATACAACTTTCCTTTTATGCTAAGCGAGCTATCTCAAAATCGTATGAGTAATGTCTAAATATGAATAAGTATACGTCATAGTCTTAGTTTACGATTAGTAATGTTATAAATATATGCTTTGTTCCAGTAGTACAAGTTTTACTTGAAATGGCTGTCTGAAAAGCGGAATGAAAAAGTACCAAATTACAAAAATCTACCAAAAAATGGAAAGAAGTTAAAACAATTATAGAAGTAAAAGATGTTGAATCCTGAAGTTTTAGATAATTTTCTGTGATGTATGATTTCTTTTATATGTTTATGGTAATCCCATATATTTTTTCCTACAGTGTAGACATAAACTAACAACTTCATTAACAAACAATGTTCTCTATTCTATCTTATGTGATTTCTAATTGTTTTTTAGCATAGTCAATTTTGATCTCTCCTTTTCTCCTCTAGTTTTTTCTTTATGCTGCCACATTTTAGTATTCATTACATGTTATCAACTCAATTGAACCGAAAATATAAGTTAATAAGTTTCACTTCTAATGAATGTCAAAACAAACACGAACAACATGTCTATTTCTACTTACTTTTTTGTTGTTGTCAACATTTTCTTTTCTTTCATTATTATTTTTTTTTTTTTCTCCTCATACAAATATAAGTTTCTATTACAGATAATTTTGCCATTTTGATGTGTTTCGTTTATCATCACATGTTGATTATCATTGATTGGTATGACTTTTAATTAGTTTAACATCTTAATTACAGGTTTGCTATAAAAAAAAAATGTGAAAAAAAGTTTATCATCTAAAATATTTATTTGAGATTAGCAATGATTTTCCATAGAACTTTCATATTTAATTTGATAGCTTGAGCAGATAAAAAAAATGTTTGTACAGTTAATGATGTGATATCAAATAAGTTTGAAAACTTGGATATTTTTCCAAAATATTCCCATTACCCATTAAGTGGCCAAAAAGTTTGATTTTATCTTTTTAAAAAGAATATGTTTAACTACTCTGTACAATTTAGTGAGAATATATTTTTGTTCTATGTATGCAGTAATGTATTAAACTATTTTGAAAATAAAAGCATAACTTTAAGCGTTTATATTTTCATAAACCTATCAATCCCCAACTACATATTTATAGTGCTATAATAACTCATTCAAAAACGATTGACAAATAGTTTCTGGTTGCAAAGATACATTGAACAACATAAGTTTTGTGCAACAATTTTATTGCTAAAATATGTTGCATGCAACAACCAATAGTTATTCAACCATAAAATATTATATTCTTCTAACTAAACTTTTAAAGTTTTTTCTCTCTCTCTCTCTCTATATTCATTTTAACGAAATTGTATTCTTACATATTTTATGGATTTATTAAGAAACAAGAACTTTGTATATCTTAAATATTTTCCCTTTGTAAAGTAAAATTTTTGGTTAGTAGTTGCAGGAAACTATAAAAATATAACGCATATAAAATGTCGCAGTTGTGATAGAAAAATTATAAAAGTACTTTTCACTAAATTTATGTTGCACATTAAAATACTGAAGCATAAAACCCAAACATTCAATGAATGAATGAATGTAGGATGATGCAATATTTTATGACCACAAAAGAAATAAAAAAAAAAAAACAGGAATAAAATATTTGTATTAATGTTCAATCTACAAGTACCAATAACAAATTCTATATAACTTACAGATCAGTATATACAGATTTATATTTATATAGAATTATTTAAAGAGTCATACAAATAGACAACTACCCAAAATATAAATGAAATGCATCGACAAATATTGAAGAAAAAGATTTGAAAAATAAAATTGCATAAACTCTGAATACAAACTTGTTTGCAGATAATATGCAACAGTGGCAAACAAATTAAATTATTATTTTTTATGGCTGATATGATTTTGTTAGTGCATTTAAGAAAATTTAGAATTATCTGTATAATAAGTTTAAGAAATAATTATATGTCACATTTTATTATTATTATTTTTTTTTTTTAATTTCAAATTTGTTGCAGTATTTGTATAGAGATTAGCTGAAATAATGGACTGATCATAACCAAATTTACTTAGCACATGTATGAGGTAGACAACTTGTCTCCATATAGAGGTAATGTGAAATCATGATCAAACCAATAAGCTAGGTCCTTGAATGCAAATTCCTGTTAGTGTTAAATTTGCGCATATATTTTACAAGGACAGACAGTCCGGGATCAACTCAGAACGTGATTAAGCTGGACATTTATCATCGACCTATGATTATTTTGGATAAGTTAGTTAATTTAAAAAAGCTTACACCTCATCAAGAATAAGCAGTCAACTGCACATTAGATATGTAATAAGCCCCAAAAAATACAATTAAAATATTATATATGGCATGATTGAAACTTGAAATTATATAAACTGACAATGGATTGTGTGTCGTATTTATAACATATGGAATACAAGACAAATATTGTAATTAAGTTTGGTTTTTCAGAATCATACATCATAAAGTTGATAAGAAAACGTTTTCAAGACAAACAGTATATAAGCGATTTTAATAATTTCACATAAGCCGGAGAACTTAGATTTAATCCACCCATGTATTTCCTTTCAAAAACCTTTACATATCATTACTCTAATGGTCAAACGTAGAAATACACGTCTGAAGCTACACTCGAAGCTTGCGTTGTTTATTCTGTAACATTAGTGCAGCATGGATGGATTTTGATGTTATTATATCATGGAAAGGGTTAGAGAATTATTACTATTGAATTGAACAATATTTAAAAAATATATTTATTTACTACCTATCACGTGTTCTAACCAGCACTAGGCCATTATTTTCAGAATTTCGTATTTCTTTCAAGACACCTTGGAAACAATTTATAAATTCAACAATGTTTGTTTAGCAACTGTATGCTACCTTCAAAGTTTCTATTAATGCGAAAGATGCGCTTTTGGTCAGTTGATAGTTGTTCAAGATAAGTAGGGGATTGTACTACAACAAATGATTTTGGTGCAAGTGCTGTGACCCCAACTCCAATCAGGATTCTTGCAACACACTTTTAGCGTGTCATTTCCTCCAAATAAAAAAGGAGAAGCTAACAATGGATATCTCTACATTTCAAAATAGCTCTTCCTTTCCTAATTACATTCTAAATAATTCACAAATTTATAAATTTGTGTTACTCACTATACTTACAATTATATGCTAGTGCATATGTATTCAAAAAGGAAAATATTTTATCTAAAATTTTAACAACATTCTATAAGTCTTCGTGTATGTATATGCGGTTATGCGTTATTTTGTGTGTTCGCTTAGCAAAAACTCTAACATATTAAAAAAAAAATAAAAATAAAATAACACAAATTTCAACAAAATAAAATAAAAGAGCAAAAAACGTATATTGTGTACAATTTCCTTTTTATGGCTCTCAAGAGTGGTAATAAATTTCGTGCGATACTATTTCCGTTATATGTGAATGCAGTTTTTATTCAGTTTCCTTCCACATGCTCACACTTATTTTTGTATAAATGTATGTTTGTTTATATCTATTTGAGTGTATCCTGATAAACCAAATTTTGATGACAATATCGATGATCTGTTAATGATTTTCTATATAGGAGATAACAGAAACATTATTAACTTGAATCCTTTACCATAATCTGAATAACAACATCGCTTACATTGTTTTCAATGAAATTAGAAAAATGTCTACATATAATTTTTGATTGTTGCCGTCTATCGACAATTTCGCAAATATTATCTCTATAAAACTATTTACATACCATTTGGTGTGTTGGGTATACATCAATGTATTTTGTATGTGTTAGCATATGGATTTTTGTATTTTGTAGTTTGCGGTTGTAGAATCAAATTCTATTTCTATAATATGAAAAATATGCATTTTTACATAGTAATTGTATGAGGTTTTGATGGTATTCAATAGAAAAATTGGAACGAGTGCTCAAACGGTGGCAGCATCAGAGTCAAATACACAAACAAATTTTTGATGACACACACTGATACATATATAATGTTAAACATACATGTAAATGTACACACAATTTAAATTGCATATTGTTTATTTAGTGTAGATTTAGATAAAATTGTATATAAAATTATAGGATATAGCAAGAAATGTGGTAATTTAAATGTTTTATAAAATTAGATTACAATTCGATATTGAATAAATTTATTAAATATAAAGAGGTAAATAAAATTAATGTTTATGAAATATACAAATCTAAAGAAATGAAATATGAAATATAAAAAATATGAAAATCTTTTCAGTCAATTTTATAGAATTATGCAAGAATATTTCATAAATATTTCAGTTGCCAATTGGTGAATATTCTGTTTGACATTGACAACATTCAGGTTCGATACAACTTCTTTTAGCTGCCACAAATTATATTAAATTTGATTTAAGTAATATTTTCTTAAGTAGTAGTGTAGTAAAGTGTTCAATATGCATTTTCGTATTTATTTATTTTGGTAATTAAAAAATACTAAGTACTTTGCAACTTTAATAGGCTCATGAGAAACAGGACATTAACAAGTTCTCCTCATCGGTAATTGTCAATTGCTATGATTTCTGTTAATGCAAAGGGGGTACAAGTTTTAAATTCACTTTTAATACATTAGATCCACGCGTTTCGTGAATTATCCGATATCCTTGTAACCTTGCGGATTCTAGTCAAGGACGTTTTAAAGGATGAAAAAACACAAGTCAGGTCCATTTACATTCAATTGCTTCTCATATATTCAAATCTTTCCTAGATCAAATTTCAGTGATAGGCAAGACTTTTTCTTGCACTAAATAGTGATATTGATAACCAGGGCTGTGAAACAATAGAATGCAAAATTCGCAAATGAAATAAAAAGTATTCACTCAATATTTTCTAAGGCTTTATTTTGACGAGGAAAAAATTTGATTACCGATTTTTTTTTTGGTGAATTCAGTTGGGAAAACTTACTTATATGAAAACATTTTTTGCAACAATTTTATCGCGTAAAGTAAATCTGGCAGATTTTCTATATTTATATAGAAAGAAGTAATTAAATTTCGGACTGATTAACGGATTTATCAATTGCCAGCATAAACGCCTGAATATAGAAAGTTAAAAAATGCAGTTGTGGATAAACTAATCACTGTATAGATTTGATACTAAACAGAATATAATCGTATATGTATTTATCTTAGATTTTTTTTTTTAAATTTCGGACCCTTTTCGGGATATAAGGATTGAAACCTGTACCTATATACATTTTTGATAGCAATAAATAAAATATAGTATTTGTGACTTAAAGGGGGAAAACAATAATAAGTTCAACATGTCGTATGATTTATATTTTTACAATAAAACAATTATACTTTATCTGAGTTACAAAAAAAATAATCCCACCAGGGTTAAGACTTTATATATATTTGGCTCCGAGATGCATATTATTACATGTTATAAACGAAATGTCAAATCGATAATATAAAAAATGATCAGGAATAAGATTAAATAACAAATAAATGTAAGTGACCCCTTGGATCGATGTTTTTAAAATGTCTCGGATTTGATGAATATGCCTCATTATATCGTTATATAACATAAGTAGCCATACAGTGATACCTCAAAAATTTAAGCAAATCTAAAGTAATCTCTTTCAGTTTGAAGATATAAAAATTAAAAGAAATAAATTTTTATGAAATAATTATTGCAGAGATTACACCTTTGGCAACTACTATCACTAAGTTACTTAAACTTCATCTATTGATAATTTATATGTATACATTTATACTGTAAATCTATATATTTTTTATAATATTTTATAAATTGTATAATTTGTTTTAATCCCTTTAAACTTAATCGTATCGTTAGCTTAAATGTCACGATTTAACAAAATTACTCTATGTATTTTAAATAATATATTTTATATATTTAAATTATTTTTTTTTAATATTTTGTTAAACAGCGATATAACGAAAACGTGCAGTATATATAATGACCTCACGAAAAATGATACTTAAATATTTTATATTCGATTTATTTAAAATCCTTTTATTATAAAATATCAAAATTTTTTGTACATACGTATGACAAGCACGTGAAATTTATAGAGAAGAAAAAGGAGAGTATTTTTAGTAATATTGCTAAAAGCTGTACTATGAAAACGGTCAAGGGTAAGTAATATTGTGTGGGTTTAAATAAAAAAGAACAGTTTTCCAAGTATTTTTGTATACGTTAAGATATTTGTATTTGTAGGAGTATAAATGCATTTTGTGCAAGTGCAAGTTTTATATTTTTTATATTTAATGCTTTGGGGCTAGTAATTACTTTTTATGGAAACGTTGCTAAAACGGTATAAGTAAGTGAAAGGCCGAATATAAGTTACCATACACTGATGGTAATCGTTTTAAATATATTCTGGCATTCTGGAACAATTATGGTAAGACAACTATTGATGTTGCAGGTATCTGCTTTGGAGCAAAGATCTTGTTTTATGGAAATAAATACCCTGTTTCGATATTGATTTATAGCGAACATTTGGGATCCTTTATACCTTATAGCAACGAATGGAACATATTTATAACCCGTTACTACAAGGATATACTATTATCTATGTATCCTTGACATGTGGGTTCTTTTCACTAGGGACAGACATTTTATCGAATATCGTATATGTACGAGATTTTTAAACTCCACTTCGAACCAAAAGAATTAAAAAATTTAACGAAATTCAGGCAAACCATTTCACTCTCTGAATACTTAAACCCCAACCCTGATTTCTATTTGTTTCTACATTTTCTTAAAACTTTAAAAGTTTTATTTAAAAATACTTGAATTGAATTTATAATTTTAGAAAGGAAATTGATTAATTTGTTTTATTACAAAAACTATCTAAATATTATATTTTAAAATACTATTTACTCTAACCGAATATAGTGTATCCACAAAAATATTAACCATGAAATGAAAGTCATTAACTTTAATAAACCAACCATCCAACCAAACGACCAAACAGTCAACTTCAGTTGACACAGAAGATGTCTGCTAGCCAAAGACCAGTTATAAAGTTTTAAAGGCAATTAACTTTTAATAATAAAAGCGAGTATAATCAAAACATAAATTTCAAACTTAAAAAATAAAATAAAAAGAATAAACAAATCAGAAAAACAACATTTATACAAACCTCAATTCAAAAATGTAAACGCTATGTTTGTCAGTATATCTATATAGTCATACAAACAAAAGCAACATTAAAAAAAGATACTCATATAATATGCAAGCAACATCATAATTTAGCATCCGCTGAATCTTGCTGGTATTTCTTTAACATTTCCTTCTGCTCTCTTTTGGTTTGTCATTTGGTGTGCTATGAAACAGCAGCATAAAGTTTTATATGCAACATTATACAAACTAAAATGCAAAACTTGCAACTATAACAACGATCATAATGACGAAAGCAACAACAATTACAAAAGAAACGTCATTGTGGTAAATGTTGTAAATTCATTTTTGATGTGGTTGAAAATTCTAAAATAGAATAAGAAAAGTTAATGAAAAATACAAGAAAAAAAAAATACGTAACAGAAAGACAAATAATGAAGCCAAAGAATTGTAAGTTACTAAAACTAGCAAAAAATATATATTTACTTACTGCATAAATCTAGATATATATATGTATGAATGAATATATATTAGGGCAAGACCATAAGAGTGGAATACAGCAGCCGCTGGCCTCATTTAACTTGTAATTATAATAAAAAATTGTTGTAAAAATACAACGACAAAATACTACTTAGAGAGAAGAAAAAAATTAATGTTGACTATTAAACAGTGGTTTAGATAGATATACTTTAAAAATAAGATTTAGCACTCATATAATAATGCTAATAATTACATTATATTACAACTGAAGAATTGATTTTGGCGACACTTTTAAACCACAAATGCTAATGATCAATTTGAAAAACTAGCTCAAAATAATTTTCTGATTTAATAGATATAACAGAGGAATTGATTATGTTGAAATTTCCAACCAATTACATCCTAAATCTATATCCATTTACTAACTCTTTACTTAATAAAGGTTTTTGATATAAGTTTTAAATTTTCTTTAATTTCACTAAACCACTGTTCATTTGCTAAATAGACTTTTTTATTCAATATGCAATGCTGACGAGAGATGAAAAAACTTTAATAGTATATATAGACGCAGTAATTGGTTTGTTTACTTTTCAGCATTTTCTCTTTTTTTAATATCTTTTTTTTTATTAAAAAAATATAAATTTCCTTTTTTAAATTTATTGTACGCTTTTGTGTCCGCAATTTTATTATTATAATTTTTATTTTTGTAACCTCTTCCTGTTCTTCACACTGCTTGAAAAAGCTATCAGAGAGTAAGAGAAATTAAATGACCACAACCGCGACTGGCCTTAATAGAGATGATAATGATATTGATGATGTGGTTTAATTAAAATTTGTTTTAAAAAATCTCAGATCTCAATATTGGCATTTAAATGGTTCCAGCCCTAGTTGACTTATGTAGTTCAGTTCAGGCCTAGTTGAGTTTAATTTCAGATCTATGTTGTTCAGTTCTAGTTCAGTTCTACTTCAGCTCTAGTTAAGCTTTATTTCTAGCGTGAGTTCTAGTTCAGTTCTAGTTCAGTTCTAGTTCAGTTCTAGTTCAGTTCTAGTTCAGTTCTA
>JACGTJ010006919.1:0-10595 GCA_014858695.1 Chrysomya rufifacies | reverse complement strand
CTAGTTCAGTTCTAGTTCAGTTCTATTTAATTCAGAAATACAATATCGAAATTTTAGTAGTCAAAACAACTACAAGAAGGGAAGGTTTCATAACTAAAAATGTTGTTAATAATTCGTTCGCTGTTACTTTCCGTATGTATATGAAGTCAGATGTTGTAGCTTTTATTTTGTTCTGATGTATTGCGACTGTTACTGTATTCGTTGTCGTTGTTTTTCAGCAATATTGGCAGTAAGAAGTTGCAACTTGTAATACATATTGTGTGAGTATTTCGTGTTGTATTAACATTTTTTAAGGTTTAACAAGCGCTTGAAAAGAGCTGCTGTAATCATAACATAACTGCATCAGGAAAAAACCAACGCCTGTTTATTATTGCAATTACTGTTATTGTTGTTCTTTTTTAGTTGTTATTTGCAACTTTGGTTACCGCATTGTATATGTTGTTGCTATCGTTGTTGATGTAAACGAACGAGTATTTTAAAGTGTAAGTTATTTTAACATTCACAGCTTCGCGCTGCGATTTGCGCCTTCACGCTAATTTGTTGCGCCAAGGCTTCTGCATTTCGAAGGCAACAATGAAATGTTGCTGTAGCTATTTATGTTTGTATATGTGTGGAGTATATATGTTTGTATTTTTTTAAGTTAATATAAAATGCTTCTGACTTTATAACGTGTCGATCGTGATGCTACTTGAAACATAGTTTGTGCAACATAAAAATGGCATTAGATTGCTTTTCCGTGTTGCAATATTAGGTTTTTGTTTCTTTCAAATCTATTGCAAAATACTTGTAACGCATAGTTTTATTTTTTTTATTATTTTGTTATTATTTTACTTTTAAATCGTTAGTTAATGATGGGCATCATTAAATTGTTTGCAACAATTTCAATTTATTAACGGAAGATTCTTTAAAGACATTTAAGTACATGCTAACATACGTTAGCTGAATATCAAATATAATTTAAACGCTGCAAATTATTGGCTTCTTCTTAATCTTCAATATTTATCTGTCTTAACTTTTGTTTTTGTCCAAGGAAGTGTATTAGCAATTCGGATTATATGTTTATGGCATAAATACGTATATTAAGTTATATATCTTGTTTGAAAGCTGAGAGCATAGTTAAAGCTAAACTATTGTAAGCATGCAAATTTTCCGTTGTTTGTTTCGTATCAAATTAAAGAAAAAAATGAGTTGGTGTTTAGTGTTTGTTTTTCATGTTTAGTACAAAATAAAAATAAATATATAAAATTGTTTTTCATTTGCCATAAACATTCGAAATGTAAAAAACTCGAAAGAATAAAATGTATTACAAAACAAAAGACTTAAGACACAAACTTGTGTTTATATAATATTTTTGTTGTTATTGCTCTCTTAAGATGTTAGAAAAACTGCCGCTGTAACATAGATTTGTTGATTTTTTGTTTTCTTTTTTTTTTTTGGCTGGTGTTTAATATTATTTTATTTTTCCTGTTGTTGCTGTTGCAAGTAGTTGTTATGCTTAACACATTCCTACGCTTTAATGAAAATGTTTATATCAATTTTCATTTTAGCACTCATGCATGCCTGGAGCATGTCATTTATAGTCTATGAAATAAAATAAATGCAATAACAACAAAAACAACAATAGCAGCAGCAGTGCAAAATTACTCTTACGATAGAAATAAGAACCGCAAAAGTTTGTGAGTTAGAAGCTTGATTGTGTGTTTGGATGATAAACTTAGCATACCAAAATGTAATCAGGCTGCATGATTTTTACATATACATTGCATTTCATATTTATATACATATGTATGTGTGTATATGAGTATGTGCATTTTATCGCACCTCATTAAATCAATATTTACTCGTTTGCCCGTTTCCATGTTATTTGCAAAAACATGAAAATCGTCATCATCGTCATCATCTTTATAGTTTGCTGCTGATCTGTATGCTGCAGCTGTATTTAATATCGTGTCTAAGAACTTTCAGTGCTTTAAACAAGCAACTTTTGTACGTTTGTACGTACAACTCCCCGTTTAACTTACATTTCGCGGGTTTTTTTCGAACGTATTTTCCACTAATAATGCCTGTAGTGTTGAATTGTGTGGTTCAGTCTGGCACGCGGTGTGTGGTTGTGTTAAGTTCAACACTTTTTTCTACTCTTATTATTTCCATTTTCTATTTTTCGCCTGCCTTATTTCTTTAAATTCTCGTATGCTGCCGCTGTTGGCTTCATAATTTTATGCTGTTTTCTGAACTGTTTGATAATTTTTAGTTTCGTTTTGTTAATACATTGCTTAAACTTTTTATTTTGCTCAGGGTCTATTTTGTAGACTGGTATTTCTGCTATAGTGCCGTAAGGAAATGTAGCATATACAACATTATCAATATTTTGCTATTTTCTTTATGTGTCTATGTTATATATGATTGTATTGGCGCATGTATCAAGTACATATTTCAAATATACGAATGATGCATGTTGCACTTTGTTGTAGTGTGTAAATTTTATTGCCAGAAAATTTCCTTTAAGTTTTTCATTCGTTTACAAAATTTTTTTGACAAAAAAATCTTTGTTCATACATATTTTTTTATTACGCTTTATAAGCTTTTTTAGATGAAGCTAAGTTTCTAAAAGATTTACTTCGTTTAGTCAGTACTAAGCAATGAGTGTTGTAAGGATGTAAGTAATATCATTTTCTAATGCAAATATTCAGAAATATTTACCAAATTTACAACCGATGTAGAATTGTATGTCGTTCAAATTTTTGAAGTGATTTGTTTTTAATGAACCACTGAAAGGAATGGTGAATATATGTTCGGTAGTTTTTGGTAATACCGACATTGAAATTGTTACTTTTTTGAAATAGTTATTTATATTTAGTGAACTATACACTAATTTCTTATGGAATTTCAATACAATTTTGAAACATTTTGGAAAAAATCATGATAAATATTTCGTAATAACTTGCTGCTACTTAAAAATGCATATATTTAGATATATCTAACGTTTATCATAATATCAAACAATTTTCGTATCAGGTTTTTACTGATTTTTAAATTTTATAATAATTAACATATTTTTTATATTTTTTTATTTATTGAATATATTTTATTCATACGAAAGAATAATGCAATAAAATCTAACAAAAACTAGAAAATGTTTTCATCATATTTTGGAATTATAAAACCTAAGCGATTATATATAAAAATTCGAAATTCTATACCAAACAAACATATGACAAAAGCAAATGAGCAACATTATTATTATTTTTCTCTTAATAAAAACATCAACTTACAACAATACTTTGCTTATGGATGAATAAATGGATGCATATATATACATGTATGTATATATATATGTATGTACATATGTATATAGTTGGTTGTCTGGGATGGTTGGTTTGTTAAATGCATTTTATGCATATGCCGCCTATGTCATCAGTTATATGAAGAGTAGTATAATGTATGAAAATCCGTTTAAAAAATGTATATTTTTTTCAAAATTTATGAGCAATACTTAAATAAAAATGTTTACCACTGTTGACATGCTAACTATGTGTAGATTAAAAACATTCGACCGACCGACTAACCGAGCGTATGACTGGCTGGCAGGTTTACTGGTCAACTGATAGTCTCTTTAGTCAGTTAGATGGTAGAATTACTTACTAAGCAACTGCATAATAACAACTATAAGCAGTCAACCACTAAAAGCTGAAACTGAAATGAACTGAAACTAAAACTGACATGGTCAGTGCCCAGTTAATAGGCATAAGATGCTGTTTAACGAGCTTAAGTTACCACGGGTGTTAATGAAATTATTTTTTCGTCACCTTCGTTGTTTTCTCGACTTCTTTACAATTTTTTAGGTTTTGTCTTTGTTTTTTTCCCTTTCTTTGTTTTTTTGTTTGGTATGTGAAAAGGAGTAGATCAGTTCCATTGTTCTCCTTGTGCTGCTATTGCAGCAGTATTAACCAAAAGCCTTCAAAAGACAAGCGGCTTATTTAAAGTAATTTAAATGTTTAACTTGTTAACAATTTACTTTATGATTTAGAGAAAAAAGAATATAAAATAAATTAATTCAAATATGTGACTCATATATAAAAGGCAATAACAATAAGAATTCCAAAACTTGACTTTTGGATATCGAAAATCCCTATAATGAAGAAATACTTAATACATATTTCAATTAACACATTGTCGGTTTTTGAAAATATATCTTTAATTTTATTTAACTTCAACTTTTCCTGATTGTTCTTTAGTCTAAAATCATATACGCTTAATATAAAACCAAAAATACTAGTAGCTTTATTAAACTGACAACTCTAAAGTTGTATCAATTGTAACTTCGTTGTTCTCCTATAGTTGAAGCTTTAACAAAAATTAATCAGTAGTAGCTGGTATTAAAATGACAGCTTTAGAGTCTCAAGTAGCGTTTGTTATAGATTAATTTCTACTTTGATCATGATTTCTAATTCTAAAGAACAAGATTTTCTTGATTCATTCTATTTCTTGTATAGTGATTAATTTTAATGTAGGCTTATACAACGTACATAAATTGATACTTCTTAAGTAGGTATAAATACTTATTTTTTTGTATTTCTTTAGTTCTTCTTTAAAGCAGAATGAAAACTTTATTACTAATGTTGTTATGTGTATATAAATAGTATTTAAATCTTGTAAAGTTAATCAATTTAATTTATTTTAGGTTATAGTTGTTAAATAGTTTCTAGTATTATAATTAAAACTAACCACATGGAAATTCTATAATAAACTTAAAAATTTATTGCCAACAAGTCGAGAAGAGCAGTTAAAAATAATTTACACTTTTATAAGGACTAAGAATTATATGATGTGCATATGTATTTAAATTAGATATTTAATAGCATTTTTAATAATTAACTAAGTCAAACGTACTAAGTTAAGCATAACTTATTTTGTAACATCACTAATGTTGATATGTTTATTATTCGGCTTCAGGCAATTATTACTTTATTACATTATTTCTGAGACCCGTGTCACCTAATAAAGATTATAAAGTAAAATAATATATAGGCAGCTTATGTTGTATGAAACGTTCGAGAACTGGCTCCTATAATAAAGCATTCTAAAATACATGGAAGTATACAGATAAGTGAGCATAACGCGTTTCCAGCTTTGTTTCTATTATCTAATGGTTTACCAAAAATTTCATCGTATACCAATTATACCCATCTTTAATACCAACCAATGGCCTAGTAGGTCTTTCGCTCAAAATCTTTCCAGCTTTCAACAGATAGACAGACGGATGAACGACTCAAACTCTTACCAGGAAGAAATGAAAAATAAAAGAAAAGAATAAGGATACAATGGTAGACGTTGGAAAGTTAAAGATGTTTAAAAAGAATGTGGGAAGTTAAGAAAGCTGGAAGAAGAGGTGTTTTCAACGTGGTTCTATAATCCGTAGATTATACATGTCTTACTTCAGAAGTGGATAAAGATGTTAATATTCACTATAGTCATAATATAAAATAGATCTTCATATGACGTGAATATTGATGCTTTCATAACTGTATCAAGATAACTTCTAGACAAGTTATTGTGTTTTAATTCCGATCGTTAGTTATGTGTGGTAAATCTATCTCATGTGCTGACCAAGTAGTAGTAGTAGTAGTAGTACTACTGGCAGTTATTGAATTTCAAACTTATTCCGGTTTTAATCGCACCAATACTTTTTCCTATTGTAACTCATAGGTTTACATATAGGCAACAGATTTCTTCAGAAGTTTATGTGGCATAATTTCAAATTAAGTTTAAAATTAAGATATATAACTAAAATAATAGAAATCTAAATTTGGATTACTCTTGCTAAAATAGTATAAAAGATATATATTTCTTGATGAAACTTTGTGAACATGTAGCGATTTTATTGCATTGTAACGTTAAACATGGTCAGTTTTGATATAAGCACTTAATCTAGTTGTGTGCAAGAAGCTTTACATCCTTTTTTAAATCCTAAGGCATATAATGACAGAGGTTGTTTACAAATATTGGAAATATACAGAAATTTGATCCTTTTGCAGTATTTTGTTGTATTAAAAAAATATTCCAAAAGAATCAGACAAAAACGCAAACTGTTCAATGTTTTTCTGTCTTGAGATGACGATGTTGATGATGACGACGATGAAGACCGGGTTAGGTTTGTTGTTATTGTTATAGTTGATGTTATGTTTGTATTAACAAAATTAAAGGAGATTGCGTGCATCATGTATGCTGCACGTAATGCAAATAAATTGTAAGCATATTTAGTTTATTTAGTTTTATTTTTCATTTCTTACTTTTCTCATTTTATTATAAACATTGACTGACCATTTTAGTTTAAGGTTTTTTTATAACTTTTGTTGGTTGCAAATGTTTTGGTTTGTGAAATGTGAAAGAAGAAAAATGTTCATGCTATTTTTGGGTTGTATGACTTTTGTTAAGTAATTGCAGCGGACTTATTTTGTGGAGAGGGGCAGTTTTTGTCTTGGTTGCTTTTGTTGGCTGGACTATGTGACGTTTTCTTATATGACCACTCAATTACGTAGACTAACAAACAAATCAACTAAAATTACGTAAAAAATATTTAAACGCAATGTTAAAAATGTTCTTGTGTACATTTATCCATTTTTCGTTTAGTTTTTTTGTTTGATTGTTCTTTATATCTGTCCATATGTCTGGCAGTCCGCCTGCCGGACTGTCTTTACTGTTGTATGTTACATTTTTTATTTTAAATGTATTACCTCGAGTAACTAATAATGATTATTGTTGATAGGACCGGCCTTCTTAGTCGAGGTGGAGCTGTAGGCACTTTTAAGTTTTGGATACTGTTCGTGTGTTTGTTTTTCTTGCAAAGCGATGACAACTTGAAAAACTCTTTAATTCGCCATAATATCAGCAGATATCATGCAGTGTTTAGTGGCCAATAAAACGAGTCAATGTTTAAGTTTTAAATTTCATTAAAGGAATAAAAAAAAGCAAAACAAAATCATCTGTTTATATGAATGTTTGTTTACGTATGTAAGTCAAAAATATCTAGAAATATAATAAAAACAACTAAAGTACCTTGTTGTGTTTTTGGGCCTTTTATGTAGAACGTTTGAGTGTGGGAAGAAAACAGATTTTTATTTTAACATGACATGCCATGCCAATTGTTAAACCAATAAACTTTAGTTTGATAGTTAGTGAGTTAGTTGTATTCATTGTGTATGTTTTTGTTCATTCGTTCAGCCTAACAAAAGATCTTCAACAATGTTGCAAAAATATTTATTTAATAAAAATACAGGTAATATAAATAAATTCACAATTTCAAAACGGAAACAAAAACATTTTAAAGCAATCAAGCAAGAAGTTATGGATAATTTAGTAAAGAAATTTCATTCTTATTTTAAAATTTTATCTTTTTTTTAGTAATACTTGACTTAGAATTTCATTGGCAAAACAACAAGGAATTAAACCCACACATTTTTTGAAATGAGCAATAATTTCTTTGTAATCCAAATTTAAACCAATACTTACAACTTTCTTAATGTTTAACAATTTGAGGGCAAAAATATTGGCTTAACAAACGAACACCCACAAATATTTATGTGTGAGAATTGTTAAACGTTGAAATGAAATATCAAATATTTATAAAACAAAGTGCTGACAATATGATTAGTTCTGCGTCATGTAGTTCCAGCAATTTTGCTTTTGTTTATTATTCTATGCTAACAACACTGGTTAATACCACCAACTGATTGAATTTCTCAATAAACATTTTGGCCAAATAATTTCAACTCATTCTCTATTCCTCACTATATGTGGTCATTTAGATTTGTGTATATTTCCTTTTTTAAAAAAAATATATTTTGCCAATATCTTTGTTAAACAATGAACTCATTTATTTTCAAAGACAAAAACCAAGAAATTTATGATGTCAAAACCAAAATTTTTGGCTTTTGTTTCAACACCTTCTAATACCTAAAGCAAGAACACAAAACATTTCTAAGAAGCATTTTAAGCAAAAAAAAAAAATTAAAATAAAAAAATCTACTAAACTCATCATTGGTGGTCTGACACAAAATAGAAAGAAGAAATTGAACTTAACCATAAGTCAAACATTTAATAAGACTCATAACCATTAAAAACCAACACATGAGCACTTTCCTTACATTGTTTAATACTAATGTTTGAAAACATTTGAAAATCTGCAGTAAAATCAATTTACCTGTGGCATTTTTTGGGAATACATACGCTTAGAGTAGCAGAAATGCACTTCAATGGACGGACAACCTGTTGTGCTTCTATACAAAATAGTATTTGTTCCACTTTTCTGCAAAATTCTCTTGGGTGTGCAACTCAAAGTTGTTTAGTAGTTTTTCTTAAATATTACTGCGCTGCATCTCTTTGTTGAAGTATTTTAATATCTAAACAAAACAAATGAAATCTCTCATGGATGTTTACAAACATGCTGCCACATACATCAAGAAGAATAATTTCAATCAATAGAAATGTGGGTGTTCTTTGCCTGGAAAGAAAAAAAAAAAATAATAAATGAAAATGAAAACAACTATATATAAGGAATTGGAAGACCTGCCAGGAAGCACGTGTATTGACACTTTTTCTCTTACTTAAATAAGTAGAAGAACTAAGTAGTAAAAAGAACCAATATCATATATTTAATACCCTGCAGTTGTTAACAGTTAAGTGACAAGTTGTGATAGTGCTAAGTTGTCATAAATATTTTCTCATTACTTGGTGTATCCAACCTTGTGTTGGACGATATTTCAAGGTTTATTTTCAATATATCAGACCCTGCTAAAGAACCCAACAGTTGTTAATATTTCTGGAACAAGTTGTGATAGTTGTGAAGTTGCTAAAAATATTTCGCTTGTGATGAATGGCTTTATTTTCAATACATGCACATCTTTAACATCTGTGTTAGCAAATCTAATACAATTCTCTGTGAATTTTATACGTACCTGTATCTACTTACTTCATAGTATTCACCAATATGTCTATAAACTTTGTATGAAATAATTTAAAACTGATTGTTTTGGAAAATAACAATTTCAATGTTTATTACATCTCTACAGTTTATGAAAATCCTATGGTTTGTGTGAGAAATCACTATTTTAACTTTTTTAGTGTAGCTCATTTTTAATTCTATTTTTATCCACTGCATTTTACCTTCTTATTATTTTCTAAACTTGTTTTCTTTCAATATAAATTCTATTCTTTTAACAATTTTTTTTGTATTTGCGTAAGTTTTTATCAAGCTGTTAGTGGAATACATATTGGCATACGATAATATTTTATACTGCTTATTATAATGATTACCATGTTATAGGCACTAATCAGCAGCCATAATCGATTTTGTATCTTGTTTTGTCTATGTTCTAATATTGCATAACCCTTTAGTGACGCAATTCTTTAACCCATATACCGGCGGATAGGTTCCTATGAACCTTAAAATTATTGCCGAATGACATGATTATTCTGCTTGACTCACATTTCAGCATAATAAGTAAAGATAAGTGTTCGAAATTTTACATTTCTGAAATATCTATTAGGTGTTTTAAGACATATTAACAACATGTAAAATATATTGCTTAAAGCTTTCTAGCTTAAGTTAAAATTAGTTTCGGAATTACGTTCTGTCCGTTCCCTTGAGAATTTAAGTAAATTTTGAAACTAAGTTATATCGTAATTTGATGCAATTTAACAAGCTGTAAACTAAACATTGAAATATTTAATTTGATTTTATAGTAAAATCTTCCTATAATTTTTTGTTTATTTTGTTGTTTCATATTTTGTCAGGTTTTTTTTTTACATTAGCTTTTTAGTATTCTCCAACTCATTGAAATCATCATTATCATCTTATAACTATGTTGTTTCTAAAAAGATATGGGTCATTCCATAATTAAATAATAAAATATTTATATAAGTCAAATACAAAGCAAATTTGAAAATCTTATAATAAATATAAGACAATAAGTTTAATAGATTTTAAAAAAATTATACATATATATTTTTTGGAATGGAATATCTTATATTTAATTGCGTTACTTTATCTTAAAATCTTATTAATTTAAGGTGGTATTACGCTGAAAGAAATCGTGTTCAAGTTTTTCTCTTTTAATTTTTTTTGGGATCTATTCTAGTTAGAAACGGCTTTGGTATTTTTATTTTCATTTTTGCACACTGATCTCACTTAACAACAGCAATAAAATATTGTTACTATTAAAAATAACTAAAAGCTAAATATTCTTATGCAAACTTGCTATAGAACTATAATTTTCTAGTTACGCCCCCAAGTTAAGATATATGTACAAACATTTACATAAACATATACATTTATAATTCTTAGAGCTTTTATTAAGAAGTATTGCTAATGTTGTGATTTTTTATTTTAATAAATTGTACTTAGATTTAAATAATATTCTTAAATTTTTTAACCCTTACATCATTGGTTTTCGCAAGATTTCAATTTTTGAGATTAAAAGAAGATTATCAATTCTACCTTACTTCCGGTTCCGTTCTAGTTCAGTTCTAGATTAAAGAAGATTACCAATTCAACCTTACTTCCGGTTTTGTTCTAGTTCAGTTCTAGTTCAGTTCTA
>JACGTJ010006905.1:0-13630 GCA_014858695.1 Chrysomya rufifacies | reverse complement strand
AGTTCTAGTTCAATTCTAGTTCAGATCTAGTTACTACCGACCATTTTGTTGGTCGTGGAAAACAAAGGAACAATATAAATTCTTCATTGACCTCTGCACCTTTTTGAAACATTCCAACAAATTTTTTATTAGTTTTTAAATATTTTTAAAAATAATCTTACTATTAATTATTTACTTATTTAAATATAATTTGCAGTTTCTTCGTTTAATTTATAGCATTACGTATAATTTTATTTAGTTTGATAATAAAAAAAAGTTTTATTTCAAACTATTTCGTTGAAATTTTTATCGGTTTTTAAAATTTTTACGTTATAAGTGTTCAATTTTATGTTTCAAACTTCTAGTGAATTTTGAGTTGTTTAAAGTGATTTAGTGAAAACAAATTGATAATTTTAATTATTTAAAATTCAAGCATGCCTTATACTTTTTAAGTTACCAGTGTTTTTAAGATTTTCAGTTATATATGTTGCATTATGGTTTGTATTATTCCCCCGATTCCCTCCAAAAAAGCATGAAAAACTGCCCAATTAAAAGCATATTTAATAAATATTATATTAAATTATCTTTATATAATTCTATTTCAATTTAAATGCTGTAAAAACTATATACAGGTCTGAGCCACTTGTCCCACTTATACAGCAGCAACACCCCTCGTCGAGTCTCAGTGGCCTCACAGGCGTATGTCCCTGTGTCGCCGCAACTCAACAATGTCAACACCATCAACAGCAATCATTACAATCATCGCACTATGCAGCCCACCACCAATACGGTGGCTCTCTCAGCGGATCTCAGCAGCTCTATGGAATTGGAACAGGAGGAGGAGGGGGAGGAGGAGGAAGTGGAGGAGGAACAGGAGATGGAAGAATCCTTACAGGACCAGCAGGCACAAATGCAACAGGCATCGGAATTGGTGGAATCGGATTTGCCCGAGGAGGAAGTGGATTCGGACTTGACACAATCTACCACCAATCGGGAGAGTATGCAATCGGCGGTGGCAACAATAATTGTCCCTCCTCCGCCGCATCGGTTACCGGAGTCCCCATCTCAAACTGTCACCCCCCATCATTATAGCAGTACCAGTTATTCGATGTCTAAACACAACATGTTAAATAATAATGCAACCTCTACTGAAACCGAAACAGACAACATTATCTACACTGACATTAATGACATCGGTCACTATAAGTATCCCGACTTTAATACAGCTAAAATGGAGAATAAAATCACCAACAGTGAGACTCTCAATCTTAATGATCGCAATGATATTTACGCTACGGTGAATCGTAAAGCTAAAGTTAAGACCCGTGAAAAACATTTCTCAGATGAATTTATAGATGAGTCCATTTTACAGTATACACGTTCGAAACAGTTGGGTATGGCGGCCGATATTCGTATGCCTTTGAGTTGTACCACTTTAACTGAACCCCAGGAAGCCCAAACATTTTCCAGTTTAAATTATCAATATCATAACGATTTAAATCATCCCTCGGACTCATCTTCCTCTTACTTTGGCACTGGCTTTAATACAAAAAAATATGCTACCACTACGAATGCGGATAGGGATCGGGTTAAGTTAGCCTATTCGGATAATTATTTAACACCCTCGGTAGACTCTCAAAGTTCTGCGTCTGGCATTAATATGTCAAGACATACTCATTCTTTGCCTAGAAACTCAGAATTATCGGGAGTAGATTCCGTTGACTCATATGATAGTCATTATTTGACTCATCATTCTATAGGTCACTTACCAAAAAGTTCAAATATTGGTCAACATTTGGCAGGTTATAGGTTGTATAATGGAATCGATATGCCCAAGTCTCAGAGATTAATAGACGAACGTAGTTCATCCGGGTCGCCTTTAGATCGTTTCAAGACATCTTCCGAAAAGTTAGAATATCAAATGTCTTCTTCAAATCTTTATTCTACTGCTACGTATAACAAGAACGGCACTGAACAAGAGGACGACGATGATGATGAAGTTGATGTTGAAATTGATGTCGACGATGATGATGACGAAGACGACGATGAAGATGGAGAGGAGAATATATACGACCAAGTAGAGAAGGAGTCTTGGTTGAAAAGCTCTTCTTGCAAAGATCTCTTTGATTTTTCTCATTACGATCGTGAAAAATCCAAACCAATGACAGCTTTTGATAAAGATTTCTTCTCATTTAATCGCATTGATTCTCCTGTAACCCGTTATGATGACTCTCGCCATTCTTTATATTTTACCAAAAATCATTCCATTGACGCCACTCAAGATATTTCACCGTTGGCCTATTCAAAAGTTTATTCCTCCAGTTATCCGGGTAGCACTTATAATACCCAAGAACATCAGGCACATCATAGACGGGGCTATGGTCATCATATTGACTACTGTGGGTCTCAAGATGATATATCACAAGATAGCTACGAGCTATTAGAGAAATATGATATTGATTTCTTTAGTGGTCGTCGACGTTCTGAAGATCATATGCGCTCTTGTTCCTTAGATTCGGGCAATTATATACCAACCGACGATGAATCGGATATAGAACAGCACAAATATCGTTCAGCAATGGACGTCAAATGCAAATCGGCTGTAGAACTAATGAATGAAATATGGGATTCAGATGACCCACGCTATTTGCCACGTGAAAAATTAAGTGTAAAATCAGATGGTAATTTCTATAAAAAAATCAAGGGCACTTTATCACGTACCTCTAGTAACGAAAGTAGGTCAGAAATTTATGAAACAAAAATATCTAGAAGTTCTGATTCTAGCAAAAAGTCACGTGATAGTCTTTATCACACCGATAGTAAAAAATCAAGAGAAACTACTAAAAGTAAAACATCTGTGGCCTCCAGTCAAGATTCCAAAGAATCTTTGGTAGGAGATTATTTGGGTAAAAACTATGAAATGCCCACAACTACGGGCAAGAAATATAAACACTTAAGTAAAAAGGAAAAATATGAAAAATTTTTGCAGTCTAGCCAAGAATCAAAAAGTGATTATTACGATGCTGTGGAGGGAGTGGAAACAGAAAGTTTATGTGGCCGACCGAAGGTTAAGTCACATGATTGTCTGCTCTCCGATACCCATGGTTCATCAGCTAATAGTTCATTTTATGATAGTCGTGATATTTATTCGACATTTCCCAGCAATAAATCGGCTAAGACTTCTAAGGTACATTCGATTAGCTTGCAAAATGTAGAAATTGAAAGAAATTCCAAATCATTTAGCTCTCGGTCACCAGATTCTGCAAACACTCCAAAGAGAAAAGAGGAAAAAGAAATACAAACAAATGATTCCATAGACCAAACGGCACCATTTAAAAAATCCGAGTCACAATCTTGTAAGATTTCCTCTTTTAGGCGTAGGTCAGATAGTGAGAATATCTTTAGTTTTGATCGTGATCGTATAGAATGTTTACAAAATTATGGTAAACAATGGGAGTCACCCGGTAAAGAAGAGAGAACTAAACAAAGTCCCGAGTATCCTTTAACGCCCGAGCTAGTTTCCGAATTCGAGAAGCAGCAGGCCAGAGCCAAAAATCAAATTATTACACGTAAAGAAGAACTTATAGCAAAGACACATTTTGAGGAATATAATCCTATAATGGTGCCTTTGACATATAGTCATGCCACGGTGGAGAGAACTAAAAGTGATCCAAATTCTTTGGCAAATCGTAATCGTTTGGGTAGCAATTCCAGAAGACATGTTTTAATGCACCAAAAATCAATTGATCTAACACCGGCCGATTCTAGTGATGAAGATTATATTTACAAG
Organism: Chrysomya rufifacies; assembly: GCA_014858695.1. NCBI lineage: Eukaryota > Metazoa > Arthropoda > Insecta > Diptera > Calliphoridae > Chrysomya > Chrysomya rufifacies. Next base: position 9,861 of record JACGTJ010006905.1, on the reverse strand, counting down.
CAAATACCTAGTGCTCCTCCTCTATGTAAGGCCCATGGTAATTTCGAAATGCCTAAATGTTATGATTCTCCTGTCAAAACACAAGATATACCCAAAATGGGTTTTGAAATGCCAAAATCTTTCTTCCGTGAATATGAAAGACGTTTCACTAAAGTGCTAAAGGAAGACATACCGTATGTGTTACATAAAAGACATGTTATGAATGGAACTGCACCCTCGCCCAGCGAGAAAAAACACACTAAACCTAAATCTCCAAAATCACCTAAATCACCCAAATCTCCCAAATCCCCTAAGTCACCAAAATCTCCCAAAGTGGATGCCACTAAGGGACTGCAAGCCCAAGAAGCCGACTTTTTACCCGATATCCTAGACAGTCTTTTACCAGCAGAAACTAAAGAATTTTTGTTTACTCAAAATATAGATCTCTCAAAGGTGGATCCCATTACTTTGGAAGTAGACAAAACCATACCGATTATACAGCTATCTTCGCCCACTAAACGAGACATAACAAAACAAATTGAACCTTCACTATTGGAGAAACTTAATAAGAAACTAAGTCAAATAGAATCAGATTCAGCCACTAGTTCACGTACCGAAAGTTTGCAGCAGCAAAAAAATAAATTAGAACAGAAACAAATGGAACTTATACAAAGTTTGAGACAGGAACTCCAAGCCAATGCCCGAAAATCTCTAAAGGCCAGAGTTATACCGAAAACTAAAGTAACGGGAAAACCGAAAAAGGGAAAAACACGTATAACATCATTTTCTTCCGACGATGAAAGTTTAGATTCCGATGATGTATTTGGTTCGGCAGAGGCTATACCAGATCGTTTAGAATTCTCACCGCCTCAATCGCGTAAAGAAATCGAACCAATTTTAAGAATAGAACAAAGTCGTTTAATATCTGCAGCCTGGGGTAGAGGTCAGACAATGAGTTCTACAGAAATCGAAGGATCTCCGCCACAATGTAGACGTTTGGCAGAATTGGAAAGTCGTTATCATACACAAAAACTAGATCCTCAATATGCCAATGCTACTGAACTTAGAAGGATTTCAGAAAGGTCAATATCTATACCATCATCGGAGGATGAACCGCATATGCCAATACGCAATCGCATGGATGAATGCACTAATGATTATCAACGCAACGAAAATATACCGTCACCCATATTAGAACATAATGAATTTTTCCGCAGTAATGATGATATTTATGAAACTTGTCATGAAGAAAAAATTACTGAATCTGATATTGATTATACGCTTAAAAAGAAAACTTCTCCCAGAACAGAGATACCCAAATCGAAGGTTAAACTAATAGAAGAAATTATTGACTCTTCACTTGTCATGAGATCCAAAGGACATGCCCCCATATTATTTGCTCATGCTCGTCTTAATCTTTCGGAAGGTTCAGTATCTTTACAAAGACAAAAAGCTACATTAGAATCGCCTACCACAGAAAGACGTACCAAGAGTTTAGATACTCCTGTTATATCACTACATAGACTACCACCCATGAATGCATTCTCTTCCAAAGATGATACGGTGGGTTTCGAAGAAGAAGCTGAAATATTGGAAGAAAAATCTTTAGAACGAGTTAAGCCTCAGCAAGAAGACGATACAGCCGATAGTGTTCACTCTTGTGCAGGTTCTATACCCACACAAACAACTTATGCTTCAGTAGGCACTGATTCCATACTAAAAACCGTAACCATAGATGATGAGGAAATGGAATTATTAAATAATTTGAAATTCATAGAGAAAATTGCCTTACAGGGTGTAAAAATAAAAGATAAAAAGAAATCTAAAATGAAGCTTAAGAGTGGCGATCATTTGATACTGAATATTCCCAAATATAGATTCACGGATTGGTCTCCTTATAGCTCTGCTAATAGTTCACGCAAAACATCTCCCGGAGTATCAAGGGCCAGTAGTATAGAAAGTACTGGAAAGGGCAAACTAAAATTGGCTTTAGGAGAAGGTGGCATAAAAATGAAAACGGGCATATCAAGATCAAGACCCGAATCACGTAGAACTAGCGCTGATGATATTAAGAAAGAAGGTGGAAAAGCTAAGAAAACTAGCCCCAAAGAAAGGCCACGTTCCATAGAAACTCGACGCTTAAGCAAGGATAAGAGTAAGAGCCAAGAAGAAACCGAAGCTGATATAGCTAAACGTAAGGAAAGACAACAAAAATTGTATGAATCAGCAATGAAACAAACTATAACTATGTTAAGTCCCGTCAAGGATACCTTACCACCTTTCCCGGCACCGGAAGATAAGATTCTCGTAAAAACTGAAGGTGATAAAATTATCATAGAAACTGAGTTCAAATCAAAAGCAGAAGACCATGTCTTGATAGCTAAATCTCCACGTAAATTAGACAATTCTTTGGTAAAATTCAGTCGTAGCTTTGATGAAGGACGTAGTCCCGATAAGCTTGATAAAGCTAGTCGCAGTTTTGAGGATCGCAATAAATCTTTTGAAGAATCTGAAAAATCAGATGTACCCGATGATATGGTTATTAAATCTCCCAAAAAAATAGCAAAAAGTCAAGAAATAAAACAAAAAATAGAAGGACCCGTAGTGCATAAGAAAATCGATGGTAAATCTTCAAGTTTAGAAAAAGCACAAACGGAGCATCATTATTTAGGCACAGACGTGAAAGCACGCAGCTTAGATGATAAAAAACAGACTCAGACTGAAACTAAGAAGCCTGAAGAAAAGCCTGCTATTCGCAGTGCTGTCGGAGATCGACGTATGTTTGCTCATCAATATAATGTACAGGAAGATATAGATATGCAGGCTGTTATATCGGAAAGAAGATCTTTAGAAATACTAAAACGTTCTTTGCCTTCAGAAGATACTAGAGACAGCGATGGTGCCTACAGTCGTAAACCTTCAACAGCAGACAGTCTTGATTCATTTGTGTCTGTTGATGATTCTCATTCTCCTGCTAGCAAATCGCCAGTACCACAAGTAGAAGGTGGTTACCCACATCGGGTACCTACTATAGAATGTGAGGAAGCGTCGATAGAAGAAGATGACAGTTCAAGACATCTTAAGGTATCACGTTTTGATGCCAATCGTTTAAGTCTAGATCGTAGTCGAAGTGATGAAACCGGGTCTTGGATGACCGTAGAATGTGATGAATTTGTGGGTTCTGATACTTCTGATAATGAACCACGTACTTTGGAACCAGATCGCAATGTCTTAGAAACACAAGCTACTCTGGAAGATGCTATACCATTGGAATATTCTAACTGTGCTACACCCACTTCTGATTTGAATATTTTAGTAACACCGCCTAACACTAGTCCCATGATAGAAAAATCTGTTTTAGAAACATTTGAAAAACAACAAGAGAAAACGGAAAATAAACGTAAATTAGAAAAGCAAAGTGATAAATCCAAAAGTTCCGATTCCTGGACTAGTGGTGAGAAAGATGTAAGTCCAGCACGAGGCGAAAAGGGCGATTGGAGTTTGTCGGTTAGTGGTGGTAAAGAAAAAAGTTCTGTGGAGGAAGAATCAAGTGTCAGCTGTTCTATAGCAAGACCTTTGGGAATATCTCAAGATTTTGGTGATCTGGAGGCTAAAAAATGCTTAGAGCTAAAACAAAAAATGCTTAAATTAGAAGTGGGATCTCAAACTCAAACCACAGAGGGCAAAGTTCAATCACCAACTAGCCCCTCTTCATCTAGAGATGTTACTCCTACCAATGAAACTGTAGCGGAAACTAAAATTATAGTACGTAAACCTTCTACACCAACTTTGGAAAAACAAAGTCCCATAGATTTGGGTAACAGTACTGAGTCTTATTTAGATCCTATAGAAGAAAAAATTGCTAAGATACTACAGCGACCCGAAGACACAGAATCAAGTTCCGGAAGTTCTAAAAAACCACCTAAAATAGAAAAACCAGTACGTAAATTGGCAGTAGGAAGACTAGAGGGAGAAAAAACCGCCAAATCGGGTAGTAGTTCTCAAGAATCCAAATCTAGCTTTGACTCAAAGGGATCCTTAAGTGTAGAATCACGAGGTTCCTTTGAAACGGAAAGTAGCTCTGGATCTATGGGTGCTGCTCATCGACGTGGTGAATTGCAAATGAAAGAACAACAATCCACCTGGAAACCATTTACCATTGAAAGTAGTAATAGTTCTAGTACCGACGATCCTTGGCATCATGTGGAAACTGACGGCTATGAACGTTACGATGCCAACAATCCTTTACGCGATTCTTCGGATAGTGAATTTAAGGAAGTATCTCCTGATGATCAAAAGGAAAGTGATACCAGTTTCCAGGATGAACTTAATGATTTTCCTACTACTTTTGGTTATCCATCTATGACAAGTAATTTAAACGGCATAGGTGTTAATCCTACAGATATTATTGGTTATAGTTCTGGCTTTACATTGGGTAGAACACTATCTAGGATTTCAGAACGTAGTACGGCTTCCGAAAAATCTAGTATGGAAGATGATGTGAGCAAAGCTTCAACACATTCGGTCAGTATGCGCGATGAGTCAGTAGCATCCACAGATCATCAACCGAGTTTAAGTTCTGATTCTAGAAGTAATACGAATTTAGCTTACATTTCGGATGCTGACCGCAGGACTTCAGCTGAAATGCCTGAAATACCTTGTGATTCGGCAACAGGTGATCGTTTGTCTAGTATTGGTAGTTTTAACGAACCCAAATCACCCACCGTAGTAACTGGACGATTCTCTGTTACACAAGTCGATGGAGAGGGTGAAGATCGCCACACTTTAATGTGTTTATCTAATGCTGGTAGCCAGGATTCCGAGGATTGGCCCTTACCTGAAATACCATTTGATCATGTGCCTGTAAAACCAGAAGATTCGATGTATCAAATGCCCGATTTGGACAAACCAGTGCCTAAGACATTTTGTTGGAAGGCTAGCATGTCATTCCAATCACAAGACTCACAAGATTGGCCTTCTCCACCCTCAAGTGCTATAGAAACACCGGTTGTGGTGGAGGATATAGAAACATTTTATGCTTCTGAGGCACAAAATGCGGATCAAATAATGGTCGATTCATTTACCACTACAGACAGAACAGATGAGGATGAAGATAAACTTTCATGTGAAGATTTCCCTATTACACCACCAGATGTTGCGAAGGTGTTGCCTTATGAAGACACCGCTTACTTAATGTCCTCGGCGTTTGAAGATAAAGATTTTGGTAGTGATGATTTCCAGCATGATACGCCAACTTGTTTAAGTTCTACTTTAAGTGCTGCTTCCTGTCTGTCTAATTCATTTAATGTTACTTGTTCGTCCTCACCAAAATCTCAACAGATTAGTCCTTTGCGTAAGGACTCAAGTCCAGAGTCGGTAATTATGTCACAACCAACTAGATCTCCAGCACCTCGTAGTCCCATTTCAGAAGACGAACTATTTTCAAGTGATGACGTATTTATGCCAGGCACTATAAGAGTACAGCTATCACCCGATGAAACTAGAACTAATGAATATATTAGAAAATTGTCAAGAGGTTCTAACAACTCAGATACTTCAATAGATGATATACTTTCAGCGTCGGGAGGCACTTACATGGAAGATCAAACTACCGTTCGACGAAATTATGAACCTCGTCTTAGTACAGGAAGCTGTAAAAAATGTAGTCATTCTAGTCATTCAGAAGAAGAAACAAGTTCGATTGGTACTGATTTAGATGGTACAGTACGCATGGGTCTACAACAAAAGAAATGTACACACAGTTCCCATTCCGAAGATACTTCTATAGGACTGAGTATATCAGAATGGTCTACTGGTACAAATACAGTAAGACAATATGCTAATCTTTCTGGCTCGGATAGTTTATCGGCAGTTTCGACACACTCATGTGCCAAATCGGAAAAATCCAATCATACTAAATCTAGCATGAGTTCTATTAACAAATCGGCAGAAAGTCTTAATGAACAAAGTAATAGTTTTTCGAATAAATTTTCGGGAGATAATGGTTCATCGGATGGTTTACGTTACGATATTTTATCAAATTCTGAAACTGACAAAATGTCCGAAACAACATCGGCCACCAAGAGCGATGATACCACATTGACTTTAACCGAAATGGCTCATACCATAACCGAGTGGTCTACGTCTAGCAGTCGTACTTTAGTGGGTGCAGCTCCAGGTGAAAATCAACAGGGTGGAGATCAAAGAGGTAATCGTAGAGGTAGTTTTATAGATTATCAACCTTTAAAACAATCGAAACTAGTTAGTAAAAAGTCTCCCTCAGAAGAAAAACGAGGCTCAATACCCCAAGTTCATCGCCGAAGCGGTAGTAATGGCAATCAACGTACTAGCATAGAAGATTTGGTTCAAAGAACCTCACCACCCAAGACTGGTGATTCGGCACGACCCGGTATGCCGGTAAGAATAACGGGTAAGGATGATATGGCTGAAACAAATGCAGCACGTAAACGTAGATCTTTAGAAATGATGTCAAAACTATATCAAAGTCAAGAGATCTGTTCAGAGAGTGAATCATTTGTCGAGCGACTTTATGCTCCTAGTGAAAAACTAACGGAACGCTATCAAAGTCAAGAGTTTGTGCCCTTACACCAATCTCAACCCCAAACATCAGCACAAAGCCAAACCAAACCCCAAAAAGGTAAAGCCCCACAACCTCCCACTAAACCTAAAGCTCCCCAACCTCCAATCAAACCCAAAATGCAAGTAACCCAACCACTTATGTTAGCACTACTGAAACACATGAAAACTCCCGGTGTAGCTGAAGCAGCTGCAGCCAAGGCTGCAGAAGAAGATCAGGAAATTGCACAAATAGTAGAAGCTAAACCCAAGCAACCCCCACCTATCCCTGCAGTACCACCCATAACATCTCCTAGTGATTTACCCCAAACAGTAGGTCCTCCTGGTGAGAAACCCTTAGCCAAGCATCATAGTTATGACGACAAAACCTTGTCCAAATCGCAAATACGTGAATATAAAACGAATAAACTAAGACAATCGAATTCATTCCATGAACATATGCTCTCGCAATCTCAACAATCCTCATTGGAATCAATGCCGGCTCGCATAGACGAAGAGTCGTCTTCGATGGGCGGAGGCACAAGTGGTGCCTCGTCGGCTACAACAACGACAACTACTGTTAACAGTGAAAATACAACGAGTACCGAAAATTCGTCACCAATGCTGCCAAATAGAGCTGAGAAGCTAATAAAATGTTCACCATATTATTCGAGTAGTTTAAGCTCAGAATCACCACCCAATCAATTGATACAGAAACCACCACGTAAGAGTTCTATAACACGTACACCCATGGTCAAAAGTCCACCCAGTGGCAATGATACCGATAGTTCTATAGATGTGCGAGCACAAGATCCTAAACTGCGCACTAGGGGTTATCGCAAAAAACGACAAATTACCGCTAAACGTATACGTTCCTCTGATCGTACATTGGTGGAGCAGGAAAGTTCAGAATGTTCGGAAGGTTATATGCCTGAAATGGATTCTGGAGGTTCTGACCCTTCCTACCGACATGAATACTACGAATTCGATGAGGAATTAGAGGAACATGAACAAGAAACCGATGAATACGATGATTATCCTCATTATTCGGGTGTGGCCTTTTCGTCTACATCTTCGGCATTCGAAAGTTTAGATATGAGCGATAATGTAGATGAAATGGGCTTTCCACGCTACGATCGTTTAAGTCACATTACCAATCCTATGTATCAATCAATGCAACAACAACAACAAATGCGCACAATATCAATGAGTAAACCTCAGCCGGCAAACCATCCTATGCCACCCTCCACGGGACAACCCATTAAACCAGCACGCACTAAAAAACGCCAATTAAAACGGGAAGATTCGATTATTGGCACACATCAAACATCCTCACAATATCATGGTAGATCCTATTGTAATCCCGAAGAGAGTGAAGTAGAATCAAAGGCCGGTTTATCCGATGATATGGCCAATAGTAGTGAGGATAGTAGTAGTTTTTATAATACCACGGGAACCATTAAACGTAATGGAGGTGGTGGCAGTGGTGGTACGGGTGGTGGTATTATAGCAGGTATTTCTAGATCATCAATGGCTAGTGATAGTCAAGCCGGTTGTAGTAGCCAACAAATAGCACAAACAAATGCTGGTGATTTAGAATTACCCTATCCCGATTTTCTATCCGACTATGAAACTGAACCTATAGAATATGAACGTTTTGCTTGTGGCCTAGATATACGTGTAGATCCACCACCAAAATTTCATGATTCCGATGATTTAAGTGATCAATAAATTGGAAAGTTTGACATATTTAGATTATTAGATATTTAAACATACATACAAAGTTAAACAGTTTTACTAATCAAAAGTTAATCATAATTTCGAAATACCATACAATATATAGTAAAATGTAGATTGAAATGATTCTTTTTTTTTCGAATAGTAATACAAAAGATAATACGATATTTAGAAGTATAATCAAATAACGTAGTCAGTTGACCCCCACGAAAATTGTATGAGAAAGATATAATTTAAGTTATATATATAGAAGATTTGAACGATTTTTTATTAAACAAATGGGGATGATTTTAAAACATTTATTTAGGTTGTGTTTGAAAAGTTTGGTCTGAGTCGTTTAATAGAAATTTCACTTAATAAATTTTAAAATAAAACAAAAACAAGTAAGAATGTTATATTTGGCTTGGCCGATTCTTTAATACCCACCATCAAAATAAATTTAAGTATTAATGATAACTTTTTTTGTATGAAATAAAATTTAGAAGAAAGTCAGATTTTTATGGTCATACGAAAAATAGGCGGAGCACGCCTTATTTTGTCAAGTTTAATCCTTCACTAACGATACATCGAATATTTCATCGTATTCCTTCATTCGTTTCACATTTGCAATATATTATATCACAAAATACATCAAAATCAAGGATTTTTGGCGGTTCACGCCCATTTCTTCGTACTATTTAACAGTCAGACTAAATCTTCATCTTTGTCCCTTTCATATTTTGGTTGAAATGTGCTTAAAAAGTCATATTTTTATGAGCGGGCTCACACCCACGTTTCGTATCTTAATTTCCTGTTAATATATATGAAAAACGTACATCTTTGTACGTTCATCCGTTTCATATTTATTGACATATTATGTACCAGAATGCTCCAAAATTACAGGAAATTTGTGCCATAACTTCCTTATTCATAATCCAATTCTACCCAATTTTCAACAAACCTTACATAAGAGAATTATTTGTGCCAAATTTCGTCTTTCTAGCTCTTACCAAGTCAGACAGGCAGACGGACATCGACTTAGAATTTTACTAGGACCCAGAATATATAAGCATATTGGGGTCTTAGACGAATATTTTAATATGTTACAAACGGAATGACAAACCCTCCCATCATTGCTGGAATATATATACATGTTTCCTGTATGTGATTTAGAATCTTACTAGGACTCAGAATATATACATATTGGGGTCTTAGACGACTATTTTACAAACAGAATGACAAATCCAATAAATGCCCCATCATTTTTTGATGGTGGTTATAAAAATTTAGATAAATTTACTTATTATACCCTCCACCACTAAAGGTGGTAATGGAGGGTATATTAAGTTTGTCATTCCGTTTGTAACACCAATAAAGGCTCATCTAAGACCCTACATTTTATATAATATATACAGTACAATATATACAATGTAGGGTCTTAGATGAGCCTTTCTAGGTGTTACAAACGGAATGACGAACTTAATATACCCTCTATCACAAACTTTGATGGTGGAGGGTATAATAAGTAAGTAAATTTATCTAAATTTTTATATCCATATACTATATATACTATATATACTATATATACTA
>JACGTJ010006891.1:0-11460 GCA_014858695.1 Chrysomya rufifacies | reverse complement strand
ACTAGAACTGAACTGGAACTGAACTAGATCTGAAATAGAACTGAATTAGGACTGAACAAAAACTGAACTAAACTGGAATTAAACTAGAACTGAACTCAGCTGGAATTAAACTAGAACTAACTGGAAATGTTCTCGAGTTGAATTTGAAGTAAACTGAAAATTATATGTAATAATTTCTTTCTATAAATAGTTTTCTTTACAGTTTTTTTGGTTTCCTTTAAAAATTATTTTAAACTTAAACTTCTTTTCGTTTAACATTTTCGTGTATAACGGAAACGGAAGTAGATCTGGTTGAAAAATAAAAATGAAGGCAAAAAACTACGAAAGAAAAAATTTGGTTTTAGCGTGAATATAAAAAATATAAAAAAAAAACTAAAAGGAAAATAGATTGCGTTATCCACACTTTCGTGCAGACCGACTAATCATTTTGTACATTTCCTAGCATTTGACGTTTCTTTGGTTTTCGGATGGTGGCTATTGTGTTTTTATAACAAAGCAAAAATTAGACAAAACTCAGAAAAAGTGAGCAACAGAAAAAAATATATTCTTTTTTCCTGTTCCTATAATACTTTGTGTTTTAGTAGCCGTTGTCTTTTTTTCTATATTATCCTGGCATTATATTTGCTTTTTTTGTACTATTTTCTTGTTTGCTCTTCATTTTGTATAGTAATTTGGCCCTCTGCTTAGAGAGTGCAGGTGTGTGTGTGCAAGTGTGTTTTATAGTCTTAGTAGCATTCATAATCGTTTCAATCTCTCACAGACATCCTGGTTAGTCAAGTAAGGACAACACCGTTAGTTTTTACTATAAGTTCGTGATGCCTCTTTTTTCTTGTTTTTGTTTTAGTGTTTTTTTTTTTTTTTACATGTCCATGATAATTCTCCCTTTTGTTAAGTAGAATTTTAGTGGAGGTTATTTAGTCTATGTTGACTACTTGACCGATTGGCGTACTCGTAATGTTGTCAGTTTTTATTCCCAAAAAAAAGCTAAAAAGAATAAAAATTAAATCTACTTTAATACACAGAAAACTCTAGTAGACAATAGAAATTTATCAATGTGAACATTATTTTAATGCTACAATAGCATCAGGCTTTCTTTAGCAGTCCAACTCTTTGGTGTACATTGCTCTTGAAAAGACTATATAAAATATTATTTTCGCCCTTATATTTAGTTTCCCTAATGTCATTTTTATTTAAAGATTGTTGGTTGGATATGAAAACTTTGAAATGCTTTGATATTTATTTCGGCTTTCATTTTTAAGCCGGGTATCATGACATTGTTGTTGAAAAGCTATATTTTTTTTTTTTTTTAATTTTTGTTAAGTAAATACTTTTGTTGATTAAAGTCATCACATGCATTTATCTAACTGTTCTTATTACTTTTGTTGTATTTTATTAAAAGGTTTCATTTGTATGCAATATCTATGAAAGTCTTTTGTTTAAAATCAATTGAGTATTACTTTTGTATTTAAGGAATTAGTAGAAATTGCTTGTAAATTAAAACTTTTGTAATATTTTGATTTGCTGGCTGTTTGTTATATAAAAGAAAAATCAAATAAGAATGTTATAGTGGATTAAGCTATCTGAATATCCTACACTATATGTTGAAACCATGGTGATTTATGTGTTCCAAATTTTCTATACGAGAGGATATTTCAGTGGGTGCAGGGTTAAACGATGGACCAAAAACTTTACAGTCTTGCAATCGACTCTTTTTTGGTTAAAATATCACTGTACTCTAGGCTTCTTTGGGCTTATTTTAGCATATTATTTTGCTTATTTTGTGTTATTTCTATTGTTTTCTTTTTTCTAGCAAATCGTACAAAATTGCTAAATCAATTTTTAACTCGTACAAGTTAATTTATATGTAAAATTGTTAATTAAATCTTATTTTATGCTACTCTTAAGAATAATCGTACTAATCAAAGTAAATCAGTTAAATTTACTTATACTTATTATAGAATTATTTTTAAATATATACAAAAGAAGAAAAATCAAGTATAAACTTGCACAATTCAGTATTCATTCATTGTTTATATAATAAAAATTGATAGACATATGTCAATCATTTTAAAATTTAATCTCAATTAAATTATTATGAAAAAATTCCATTCTGACCACGACAATTCCTTCAATAATATTTTCCTACGAGAATCTTTTGTTTCACTAATACAACAAAAACTGAAGAAGCGCCTAGCTGTAAAATAGTGGAGGCCGCTGATATATATGCCTTTTAGAAAATGTAATAGTTTATCCGTTCATTTCGTTAATTAATCGATACCCTTTCCTATGAATTATTATAATCCTATCATAAATGTTAACAGATCCCCTGAAACTCATAACACTTGTGAAAGCTTTGTATAATGGTGTTACCTGTCGTGTCTTGCATGCCTTTTAGAAGATTTAATAGTTAATCCGTTGATTTTATTAATATATTGATTATGATAAGGCTTTTGACACCCCTCCTTTGACGTATCTTAAATGTTAACAGTTCCCGTGAAACTGATATCAATTGTGAAAGCTTTATATGATGGTCTTACCTGACGTGTCCTGCATGAAAACCAGCGATTGAATGGAATCCACAGGGGAGACTTAGAAGTTGTCGAATAAGTAACTCAAAAAAGAAATCAAAAAATCTGACAGAAGCCATCGGTCTGAAAAGACTAGAATGGCGTATATTTGTTGATGTTCTAAGATCCTTATAGGAATATAGGAAACATATATAAGGAATTTCCAAAAAATATATACATATCTCGAAAACTATATTCTTCAATTCTAAAACATTATTTGACTAAGACCTTTCGAATTACATTTCCGGGAGAGTATATTTCTATGGAAGAGAACCCCCCTTTTTAATAGGTCAAGAAAAGTAAGTCAAGATCTATAGAAAAGTTTTATTCATTATTTCGGAAAGATATTGATTATAGGGGATACGTGTAATAATTGTCCGATCAAGACTAATTTCATGAAAATTTGCGCGTCTAGGAAAATAATAATTTGTGGCTAATTATATTAATTATTTGTGTGGGAGAATAGTGAGATATGGTAACAATTTGAATAATATTTGAAACGCTGGGCAACGACAACACATATATTTAAAAAATATATATATGCATTATTCCTGATTCCAGGGGTGTAATAATCTTGACCAATTACATTTTATTAGATTAGTGCTAAGGAATTTTAGGTGACAATGAATCTAATTCAAAATGCAAGAAGAAAGCGAAAAAATAGCGGAATACCGGTGGAATGCAAATATATAAGTCCTTGATTTCTAAGACAACGCGTATTAAACTAACTTAATTTGAAATGCAATTAGAAATTCTTCTTACTTAAGAACAGGCTTTCTCCAAGGCCTCTTAATATCTTACTTCTACCACGGGGCAGAAATAATGACAACAAATCGATTACCAATCGGTTTAACGTTGTGATACTTGAATGTAATGCGTGATATTTACGTTTTTCAACTACGACGATGACAATGAAGAATAAGACGAATAACGACGATATGTGCATGTATGATGACATAATAACAAATACAAAGATATACAAAATTCTACATGCATTGTCGTACAGATGCACCCACCACAACTTTCAAGACAACACAAACATACACACGTTCAAACAACATTGACATCCGGTGAATACTCTCTTGACAATAAATTGAACTGCTAAAGGATATATACATACACATATATACAGTTCAATACAGCCTGAGAAATTGCTCAAATATTCATTCATACATACAGATATACAAAGTACCTCTAGAGATGAAAGTACATTCATTGTATCAGTGAGTGAGATATCGTGAGCTATAGGTATGAGTTGATTGAAGGGCGTTAAGTGGAGGAGGATGCTAAAGGAGTAATGGTTTGTATGATGAAAAAAGAAATACAATTAACTTGCTGTAATATAAAGCTAACAAAATGGCGTATGGTAGAATGGTTTAACTCGCAACGCTTGACCAAAGGCATTGTACATGTCATGTAACCACAGTGAAATGTTGTACAACGTTGTCGTGCCTTGTTTCAAACACTGACACAGTCACACACACACATATATATATGTATGAATATTTACTGGAAAAGCCAGTCAACCATCCAGCCATAGACAGACATTATATTGGTCGTCAATTCAGTTTTCTCTACATTAGCAACGACAAGTACAAAGTACATTTAAAAAAAGGGACATTGGGGTTAGTATTTTTTTTCTTGTGTATAACCTACACAACTAGAGATGTAATAAAGACTTTTTGTAAAGATTGTAACATTTTTGATATATTTTAATTGATATATTATGGATTTCGAAAAATTTACTTAATAATTTGTATTGACTTTCTGAAATTGCCAAATTTAAATATAAGAAGTTCGGAAAGCTTGGCAGTGTGGATCAGTTAGAGACTGCAAAAATATTTGAGAAAAATATGAATATTTGGGCGTAAATGACACTGATTCTATTACAAACGTTTTGCAACTGGGATAAATAATATTAGAGTACTGTATAATACAAATGGAATGTTCTGACCAAAATCTTATGTTTGTTGTAAAGAGTCTCTCTCAAAGAAATACTCAGCATTCAAAGACACAACCGATGGCTCCATTTTGCTTATTCGCTACATAAAAATATGTGAAAATCTTATAGACATCACGCCAAAGTAAGAATTTCATCATGTGAAATTGTCAAAATATTTATTAATGTGAAACTATCACAATGTTTAATTATATCGGTAAGTCTGCTATAAGGAGATATAGATCGAGTAAAGTACCTGATGGCAATTGTTAATGATCAGCTTAAAGTAACCAACATTGACCAGAATTACACTTATAAAAATTTCAAAGTCTAAATGCTTGTTACTAGAATACAAAACATAGCTTACGATATAGAGCTTAGATATAGGCAAGATATGTATCTTGGTGTATATGATGTCGTTAAATTAAAGCTGTAAATATTGTAGGAGTTGAACTAAAAGGTCTCTAACATATCTTACAAGTTGCATCACAGATATTGCAGCGTTCTGTCGTAATGTAAAGATACAGTTCATCCTTTTGAATCAGGTTCATTTCACTTAAATAATAATGATCTTAAAGGATAAGGACATAATTTGGCTAATAAAATGCTAAAATAAGCGATTAAACTTACCCGAGTCCCACAAGACGTCATTAAATAAGAACAAAATAAATGTTTGCTAACACTGCCTCCTGATAAAAACAGTAATGAATACAAACGGCATAAATTAATGGTATTTCGATAACGATCACAATTAAGATCAAGTAAAAAATCCTAGACTACAGTATCCGTAAGACAAGATATAAAGTGGTAACCTTTGTCTACAATATTGATCAATTGACACTAATAAATCTTCGTATAGGGTATTTGTGTGGAGTATTAACTTCAACTGTCCATATTTTTTATTTATATACCTACAATATAATTGTGAACGTGATGTCTATATATGAAGCTATTTCTAACGACAATAACAGCTACAAAAGGCTACAACTGCTCCATTGTATCTTTAACCAAAAAGATTCTAGGAATGTGATTGTAGAGAGCTTCTTTATAAAATGATAGTTATGAAGAAGATAATTATGTTCATAATAATGATATTTCCATAGTTGTCTGTTATTGATAATAATTTGGATGATGATACTGCATATGATGAAAGTTTATGTAATGAAACATACAAAATTGTAAATTTGATGATCTATTGTCATAGAAAATAGAAAAGGTTTGTTTAAACGTTTATTTAAAAAAAAAAAGAAATAATTATGTAGATTTGTATGACTTTCAATTTGTTCATAGGTACATTAAGTAGGTTCAGTTATTAAACTATCCAATTAAAAAATTTAATTTTCAAGCTTTTCTTTACACAATATTTTTGGCTTTTTAATCTTTTGCTTGTTTTGTGTTGAAAATTTTAAATTTTCTGATCTGAATATTTTTACATATTTATTCTTCCTTAATATAATTTTACATCTAGGTCTATTTTCCTATCTTCACAAGCACTTTCTATTCAATTTACAAAAATAAAAATCAAATGGCTGGAGTTGAAAAGAAGAACGTGAAACACTAGCTAAATATAATGTTGCAGAGTGAAGGGTCGGTTGTTGTATTTCTGTAAATACAGGGCAAAATATTTTGTATGCGACATTTGTGGGTTTTGTGTCAACATAAAGAAACATGCATGAGTTAACATATTGAAGAGAATAATAAGACCAACTTTCATTTCATATAGATTTGTTTGAAGTTATTAGAAATTAATGAAATTATTCAAATGGGATTAGCATTATAGTATTAAGAACTAAAAATAATAACCTTTTTCGTAAAACTGATGATCCATTTGAAGTACAGTACTATTTCTGGGTTCAAAAAGTATTCAAATAAACTTATTTGGTCACATTGTATTAAATTAAATTTGATATTCTTCATTTGTTTAATATCGAATGTTGTTGGTTGTTACCCAACTTGCACTCTTTAATTAAACAAAAAAAAAAAAAATAGATCCTCTCAAACACTAACACAATATTTGTTTGTATGTATGTATAAGTATTTGAGTTGACATTACATGCGTGGTCATGGCAAGAGAAAGCTTGAGGGAAGAATGAGTTTGAACAAATATATATTTGTAGTTTTGGTATGTGACATATTTGTTGCAAACCGGAAATAAACGACCGACCGACCAACCAACCATGCCATCCATACTTAAGAGTTGTATAGCTAGTGCAAAAGAAAAAAACATAATGAAATTTACACACATAAATACACACATGTAAGTATAAATGTAACAATTACTACTTTTACTTATACTGTTTCATGATAAAGAAACAAATACAAACAAAAATCATGTGTGTGTATGCGTGTATATATATTTATATTTTGTATTCTTCTTCAAAATGCGGTGATGGAATATTCAATTAGGAAACGTACGATGACAAAATAATTGCATTCAAGTGGTTGTTAGAGTGTGATAAATTGTTTCTATTGTCATTGTTATTGTTGTGTGTGTAAAGAATATGAGTTGTAGTTTAAGAAGTAGTAGCTACTTTTAGAATTCAACAAATCATATTACTATCACCATTGAAACTCTTTTACTCCATCACCCAAAACTAATAGCTGCTCTTTGAAAACAAAATAAAGGCCACAAACACCTAACATTACAAATCACTCCGTTTTTTAGACCATTTTTATTTTATATAATGCCAGAAAAATAATTTGAATGTAAAAAAAATCCTAAAAATTAAAAATTTTAGAAAAAATTTTGACAAAGAGCAAAATTTTCTATAAAAGGAAAATTTATGGAAAATTTTCTATAAAAGGACATTTTTTTAAAAATTATCTATAAAAGAAAATGTTTGGAAAATTTTCTATAAAAAGAAAGTGTTTGGAAATTTGGAAAAAAGAACATTTTTGGAATATTGCCTATAAAAGGGAAATTTTTAGACAATTTTTTATAAAAAAAAATTTTTTGAACAATTTTTTTATAAAAGAAAATTTTTGAAAAATTTTCTATAAAAAGAAAATTTTTGAAAAATTTTCTATAAAAAGAAATATTTTGGAAAATTTTTTATAAATAGAAAATTTTTGGAAACAAGAAAATTTTATATAAAAAAACAAAAATTTTAAAATTAAATTTTCTCTAAAAGGAAAATTTTATATAAAAGGAAAGTTTATGGAGAACTTTTTATAAGAACAAGTTTTCAATAACAAGAAAATTTTGTACAAGAAAATTTTAAAATTTGGAATTTAAATTTTTGGAAAATTTTCTATAAAAAGAAAATTCTTGGAAAATTTTGTATATAAAAACTTTTCAATCTGGCATTCAATTATATAAAAATCTACAACATTTTTATATTCAAGACATGTTTATGTATAGAAAACGTATCTATGTAAACCTAAATACGTGTGGGGCAAATGACTCCATCTCTTTATATCTACATATAACGATGTCGTCTGATTGTTTATGTTACAACATTCGTAAGTCATGTTCGGTTTCATTTCATTTCGTTTCATTTTAAAACATGGATGTTTTGTAATGAGTTTTTGATAAATATCAAAACAATAACATGTATCTTCTTAAGGTTATAATTTAATCAAATTTAATTATGACAAGAATGAATTGCTAAGTTATGTATATAAATAAAACAACATATATGTATGTGTAGCTGTGTATGTAAATACATGTATGTGGTTATATGTTTATCTTTTAAAGATGAGAAATTAAATTGTCATGTTTGAGGTTTGACCATTTGGTAGGGGTAATACAAAGAAAATTTCTATTAGAAAAAAAAATTATATATACGAGATTGGTTTAATATTGATAATAAGGAACTTTTTATATTGTCTATCTTTTTAAAATTTGCAAACTCATTATAAATTTTAAACACAGAGTGTAAATCTATTATAAAAATCTGTCTGCATCTGTTGGGAAACAATTAAATTTAAATTACATTTTTATAATAAAAAATCTTAAATTTGAGTAAATTAAATTACAGAAGTTTTAATTATAGCAACATTTGTTTTGCAAATTTTTTTAAAATTTTCCTTTTTCTGAAAATGTTTATAAAAATTTGGTTTTTTAGTTAAAAAAAAAAAAAAAATATTTTTTTTATAGGAAATTTTCATAATTTTTTTTCTTATGCAAATCTTGACAATAATTAATGTTTTTGTGAAGATTTTTGGATTGACCAGCTTCTGGTTTTTCCTCTTAGACTCATATTACATGAGTAGACCGAAATCTCTGAGTTCAACGGTAAACCAAATTCTTTCAGGAATACAACTGGATTGCAGTTTGTTACACTCTAGAGACAGTAAATCAAACCCTCTGATGGACACGTTTCACCAAAATGTATTAGAGCAAATGTAAAATAAAACCACAGTGTGTATCAATGGCTAAATATAATGCATTATTGTTAATAATGCTTCTAATTATCATTCTCTTGGAAATGGTTGGTGATTCATATGTTTAATTGTTCAAGCATTTCACGGGCAATGGCTTTTGTGGCATCTTTAGCTAGTCTAGTTTAGAAGGCTCTGTTGTCATTATACTTTATAAATGGAATCGATGGAGGAGGAAGTATCCATGTAGCGTTCGTATACTTTTTTACAAACGACTCTCCAGATATACGTGTTATAATTTAGCAAATAAGTTAAAATAAATAACACAGTAACATACATGCTAAATTTCATTTTATTACACACTCATTAAGGGAGTTATGTGTTCAAAGTCTTATTCTGAGGCGTACATTTGTATGTGGGCTAGGTGAAATACTGGATCGAATATGGCTAATTTCAATAGGCC
Source organism: Chrysomya rufifacies (assembly GCA_014858695.1). NCBI lineage: Eukaryota > Metazoa > Arthropoda > Insecta > Diptera > Calliphoridae > Chrysomya > Chrysomya rufifacies. Next base: position 2,168 of record JACGTJ010006891.1, on the reverse strand, counting down.
AAATTTCAAAACTGCGACGTTTAGAGTATTACGAAGTTTACATGGACTGCCAAACAGCCGTCAAGATGCTGGAGCAAACATCTTTAAATCCACTTTTTCCAACATATGAATGTTTTCAAAACAGAAAATAAGTGTTATGAAAAAAAATCTTCAAAATTTAATTTTTTTTTTTTATTTATCTTTAAGATTGTTGTCTTGTGCTTCGTGGTATTATAAACATTAGAAAATGGTTTGAAAGAGATTAAATTATACGTTTAGAACTCGAAAACCATATCATGTAGTAAAAATTTGACAGCTGTATAAAATTTGAGTAGCTATATATAGTTTTCATGAAGCATATATTTAGTACTAAGACGAAGTTTATCTTAACTTTTAAAGGCTTTATCATACAATACTTTATCATTGTTTTGTAGCTTAAACAATGCCTTAAACCATGCATCATTCACTCTCCAAATTACTTTAACGATATCTAAATGTCTATATACACGATATACAGTTTTCAGTGCAAATTGTTTGCGTTTTGTGTAGGTCGTATTTTGAAAGCAATTCTGAACCAATCCTGTTGAAAACATTCACGAAATCTTTTATAGTATGTTCAAAATTATCTTATTCGAAAGCTCAATATCTGTTCAGGAATATTGCTTTATGAATATAAAGAAATAATAGTTTACCATTAAAAGTATTTCATAAAATGGCTTTCAAGGCAAAAGTTATAAAAAACTCATCTGTATTATACGAAAATAACTTCAAACTTCTTTGCATTATCATCTTCCGTATGCTAAAGTTCCAATCAATTCCAATATGTGATTTAGTTATAACAACATATAAAATTGTATTTTTTCCACTATTGTTGTTTTAATATCACATTTAAGATTTTACGAAACAAGTATTTGCTAACCTTTTACAATTTTTTTTTTTTCCTTTGTACTTGACATGTAAAAGTTTTCTTTTACATATTATATAGCCAACAAATCGAAAATGCCTTAAAATCAGTAGTGAATGTAACCATACAAATATAAATTTTCTATTTTCAGAATATACTCTATATATTTGACAAGTTCAAAAACCACTAAAGTTAATTGCACTTTCACGTATTCGTTGTACTTCAAACTAAAACTTTTTCTAAACTCAATTGTTTGCTGTTGCTGCTGCTTCTACAACGTAAATACTTACATGATGAACACAAGCAAAATCACTCACTCACTCACTCACTCTCTTCCTTTCTCTGTCTCTCTGCCTTTTGCTTATTATTTTGCAATTACATGCAAACAAAGTTGTATTTGTAATAATATATAAAAGTGAAATACTAAATACTAATAACAAACAACTAAAAAGAAGGACCTTGAAAACTTTCAATATCAAACCATAATACTGTGATGAACTAACAATATATTTTACTTTAAATGTAAAACCAATATGTTCGTTCACATTATAGTTTATTTTTGTGCAAACTTGTGGCAAGATATTGGCAGTTTTTTAGATATATAATACACATTCATATATTACAATTACGCATACACTATTAAATTTTGAGTATTAAAATATTGAAGTTTCATTTTCAAGTGTCAACATGAACGGAAAAAAAAAATATTTGATGGCTTTAAACCAAAACACGTACAAATGTCAATAACATTCATACCAGTAAAACTTTTACTTATATCCCCCATCTTTTTCTGTTAAATATGAAATAGAAAATTGGAAAACTAAAACTGAAGAACGTGCAATGACACTTTCACAGTGCTGTTTTCAAAAAAATTTTGGAATCACTTTGGGGAAAAATTGTTTGTAGTGCGTTATGATGTTTTATGCCAACTAAATAACAAAAAAAAAAAATGCAAAACTTACAAGGCCATAGGAATTTTTCTATAAAATATGAAAATGATATTCAGGAGAAAAGTTAATTTTATTATAAAAACATATTTTTCGTTTATTTACTATTCAAAGCAATAAATTGAATCAACTATATCTTATGAAGGCCAAGTAAAAATGGGTTTTTGGACAAACAAGTCATTAGGTAGAAGGTAAATTGAAAAGTCAAACAAACTGAAATTAAAAATCATTTTTATATAAAAAATAAAAATTTTGCATAATTATTTTTATACACTTTTTAAGTCCAGTGTTTAAGTTCAGTTCTAGTTCAGTTATAGTTCAGTTCTAGTTCAGTACTA
>JACGTJ010006888.1:0-27447 GCA_014858695.1 Chrysomya rufifacies | reverse complement strand
AGTTCAGTTCTAGTTCAGTTCTAGTTCAAATTTAGGGAAAAATTTTATGTAAAATTTTAATTTTACGTTAAATTTTACTTTATTTAGATTTTTTTCAGATCTGGTACTACACAAGTATATTAATTAAAATTTATTTTATTTGCAAAATTCTGTGAAACAGAAATTAACATCTATTTATTAATTTTGTTTAAAAACAAATGTCTACTATATACCTTAGCTAATATTTTCATTTTTATAGACAAATCAAAATTAATAACCTTTGGGGGATTTTTTTTTCTAAAACTACTTTACTATTAATTAAATTATTAAAATAAACAATGGCATAGATCGTGTATAGTACATAGAGTCTGATTATATTAAACAAATAAATAAAATATGTTTATAATTATAATTTAGTTCTTTTTTCTCAGTAAATTAAACAAATTGATAAAATCAACAAAATATTCATATTTGTCTATTATATAAAGAATTAAATATTAAAACTGTTATAAACAAATACAATGACGATTGATTCACTACGTATTAAAATAATTTTATTTGCTAACAAATTGTTTAAACAAACTAAATACAAACATTACTAAGTAAAATAATATTATTTATAGTAACAACAGTTAATTTTATACACGTGCTAGGCTGAAGTAGGCGTGGTAATAGTTATAGGATTATTTAACATTATTTTAAAGTCTAGTCTAGATAGATTATAAAAATCGTTATGCATGACTTTGTTTTTTTAGTTTTAATAATATTTATATAAAACTTAAATAAGAAATTTTACCCTCTTGTGACAAATTAACAAATAATTTTTCCCTTTAACAAAAATAATTTCTAGTTATTTTATTCCAAAATAAGAAGTTTTTTTATCAGGTATTATATTCTAAAATTTCATAACAAATTCTTAAGTATTATTTTATTTCAAAAGGCATTAGGTCAATTAAATCATGGTCAATGTAAACATTATTTATTTTAGGCACAGACAATCCTCAATATATTAACTATATTGTTATATTTCTAATATATAAATTTATTAAATTTTATTAATTTAGAGTTTACTGTAGCTTATCATCTAAGTCATTAAAAAACAGACAAATCATATGAAGAGTTCATCTTAACTTTATCAATTTTTAAATGGATTTTAGAAAATAAATTTATGTCTTAAATTTTTTATTCGTAATGTATTAAGGTTAAATCAAATATTAAGATAATAATGTTATTTAAATAAAAATTTAATAAAAAGTAGAATTATGTTAAAATCGGCTTGGCCGAATCTTTAATACCAACCATTAAGTCCCTATCATATTTAGGCCGAAATATGCTTAAAAAGGCATATTTTTATGAGAGGCCGAGCGGGTCACGTCTATCTTTGTTTTCCGTTACTATGTTATGTTTTACCCTAAATTTCATCATTGCATCTTCATCCGTTTCATATTTATGATATATTATGTACTAAAATGTTCCGGAATTACAGATTTTCATGGGTTTTTGTTCCATAACTTCCTTATTTATAATCCAATTCTGTCCATTTTCAATACCAATCTCTATCATGCTTTCAACAGACAGACAAACGGACGGACATTGCTAGATCGACTTAGAATCATACCAGGACCCAGAATATATATACAAACGGAATAACAAACCCAATATACCCCCACCTTTTTTATGGTGTGTATAAAAATTAATAAATAAAATCTTAAAATTTTTTAATTTCAAGTAAGATTTTTTACTAAAATTTAAAATTCCTAAGAAAATTAATTAAAATTTTAGTGAAATTAAAGATTTTAAAAAATTTTAATTAAAAAAAAAAAAAATGAGTACAATTTAAAAAATTGAAATTTATAGAAAAATTTAAAATTTTTATTAAAATTTATAGTAAAATTTAACATTTTTTATTTAAATTTGTATTTTTTTATAAAATTTTAAATTTTTAATAAAACTTAACATTTTTTATTAAAATTAAAATTTTTTTTAGTGAAATATAAAATTAAAACAAATTTTGAGTATAATTTAAAAAATTTAAAATTTATAGAAAAATTTAAAATTTTTAATAAAATTTATAGTAAAATATCAAATGTTTTATTAGAATTCATAACTTTTAAAAATGTAAATTTTGATAAAATTTTTAATTTTTATTTTTTTTTTTAATTTTTAAAAAAATATTGAATTTTGGTACAATTTAAAAATTTTTTAAGTAAAAATTCAAATCTTTATTCAAATTTGTAATTATTTAAAATATTTTACAATTTAAATTAAAATTTCAAGTATCGAATTTTTAATAAAGGTTGCAAATTTTAACGTAAAGGAAATTTAAATTATTAACTTTTTGCGATAAAAATTTAAAAAAGGTAATTTCGAATAATTTTCAGCTCTATTTTTTAGATTTTATTTTCGGAGTTTTCAAATTATAAAAAAATTGTTTCATTGGGTAATTTTTTTTTTTATTATTGAAATATTTATTATTAAACAACTACAACAAACATAATTATGAATTTTTATCGAACTTAAACTACATATGTACATGTACAACAAAAGTGACTATTGAGTATAAAAAGAACTGGAATTCATTGAACTAGAATTCATGCCTAACAAGGAAGACGTATCTCGTTGTGTAGCCACAGCAGTACGTTGGTAACGTGCAATATGATCTAATGAATGTGGTAAAATTGGACGAACACTGTGCATCTCCAATAACGTTAGATTATCCAATTTTGCATATGTACCTTCGCCCTTTATAAAAGCATCAATGGAAGTACGCAATTTCGATTCACGTATATCAAATATGTCCTTAATAATTGTACGAATTTCCTCACAACGTGGCACATCATCGGGAGCAGTGCTCATAATTAGTTGAGCCTCAATCATATAATGTTCACTAGGCATTTTGGTAAAGAATCTGCAAAACGAAAAAAATATTAATAATAAAAAGGAAAAATTTAAGTTCTGTAATTTTAAATTACTTGGAACGTTTTTCTTCTTCTTTAATTTCTTCTAATAAATCTAAATCCATCCATTCGGGTGGTACTATACGACATTTCTGTTGTTTCCTTAAATGTATGCCTAACCACAGTGGTACATGAACTGGCATACCGGCACGAAATGGTCCAACACTTCCTGATATTAAGTGCAGCGGATCAAATGAAAAATTTGGTATAACACCAATTATGGATTTTTCTCCAATAAATTCTATAACACAAGGTTCCATTTTAGTTAAATTTCTGTAACAAATTACTTTACAAAATTTGATCAACTAAAGTTTTTGTAACAAAAACAAAAGTGTTGTTTTTATACAAAAGCCGCCAAAAATGTAAACAATTTGTTTTGGCAAACAGCTGTAGTTAAAATTCTCCACTTGAACAAGTGTGTTCATTTTAGTACGATTAAGTGCAACTCTGTAGCAGCACTTCCAGCGCTGCATGACGCTTTGGGTTTTTGATGTCAAATTTGATGTTAAAGAAAATTTAATAAAATAAACAACAATAAATAATTGTTATCAACTGCAGGGCTGCCAGGTACTTTTTACCGTTAACGTCAATATAATTCTTCCGATTTTTATTAAAAGTTTTATAATTTTTAAAATATTTCGTAATGAAGACAATTTGTATCCCCTAAAATATATGTGCCAATATTTCCCCAATCTTAGGGGTAAAAACCCAAAATCTGGCAGCCTTGATCGAATGTTAAAACATATGTTTAACGGGAAAAGTTTGAGGGTGACGCTTTTAATGAAAATTGTAAAAGTTTATTGAAAAAAAAAATATAGAAAAAGTGTTAAATTGTAAAATAAAATGAGTGCAAGTGAATGTGACGTGGAGAAGGATAATCGGGTTTATGAAGAAAATGGAAATTTTAAAGAAAACAAAATTAATTTCAGCAAAGAAGTCAAGCAAGTAATTGACAAGGTAAGTTAAATATTTTACAGTTCCTTGAAGGTTCATTAAATAGTAAAAAAACCTTTTAAATTCCTAAAGGTTCTGAAATCGGATGATCCTATGGATGCTCCTGATTTCAATTCCGTCGATTATATCAATCAATTATTTCCCAATGAACAATCGTTAGCCACCATTGATGAGACCATACAACGTATGCAATGTGAGGTCTCACTAATCGATGACAACATACGTTCCGTTGTTCGGGGGCAAACAAATACCGGACAAGATGGCCAAATGGCTTTATATGAAGCACAAAAAGTTATAACTACTTTATACGATCACATCATTGATGTTAAGACACGAGCTGAAAAAACCGAAGAAATGGTTAAGGAAATAACGCGTGACATTAAGCAATTAGATTGTGCCAAACGTAATTTGACGTCAGCCATTACCACCCTCAATCATTTGCATATGTTAGTTGGAGGCATAGAAAGTTTGGAGAAATTAATTGAAAAACGTCTCTATGGCGAGATTCTTAATCCCTTACAAGCCATAACAGAAGTTAATCAACATTTTCAACAATATTCCGATATAGAGGAAATTAAAAATCTTTCACAAAGTGTTGATCGCATACAAGTCACACTTGCTCAACAGATTACCGAAGATTTTAAAGAAGCTTTTTCTGTTAAATCTTCCAGCAGTAATGCCCGTTTGGGTTTAAATCAGTTATCAGATGCCTGTAAAGTTGTATCTGTTCTAGATCCCAAAGTTAAAAAAGAACTGCTGAAATGGTTTATAGCCCAACAATTAGAAGAATATTTACATTTATTTCATGAAAATCAAGATATTGCTTGGTTGGACAAAATCGATAAACGTTATGCTTGGCTTAAACGTCATTTATTAGATTTTGAGGACAAATTTGGTAATGTTTTCCCCTTGGATTGGGAAGTGTCTGAAAGAATTACTGTGGAATTTTGTCGTTTAACACGAGAACAATTGTCACATATTATGGCAAAAAGATCTAATGAAATTGATGTACGTTTACTACTATTTGCCATTAATAAGACCCAAGCATTTGAACAATTGCTATCCAAAAGATTCACTGGTATTACTTTGGGTGTTAACGCAAAGCCAGTTGGCGATAAAATTCCCAACACAAATGAATCTTCAGAGTCTCTTACTGCACAAACCGCTGTGGTATTTCATGATCAAATTGGATCTTGTTTTAAAAATCATTTGGATATTTATATTAAAAGTATTGATCGTAATTTATCGGAATTAATAGAAAAGTTTGTGGAGCAAACTAAAGAACCTTTTAAGGTGGCCGAAGCTAAAACAACAGTTTATCCAAGGTATAAGTTTAAATTTCCATTAAGAGGAATTAGTTTTGTTAAACATATTTTCTTTCTATTTTATTCTTTATAGTTCTGCTGATCTTTTTGTTTTCTATAAAAAGTGTATGGTGCAATGTAATCAATTGAGTAATGAACAGCCAATGTATGAGTTGGCAATGGTTTTTAAAAAATATTTACGTGAATATGCTAGCAAAGTATTGGAATTTAGTATTCCCAAACTACTACCTTCAACAACATCAATTGGTAAGTGGATTTATAAGTTTTTATTAATTTATTTTATAATATGTTTGGTACGCATGTATTTCTTTATTTTAACACATTTTATATTTTCACAATTTGTATTTTTTTTTTATTTGCTAAATTTCGTCTAATTGTAACTTACATACATAAAACTTTACTCATATATGTAAATTATAAAACTTTGCTCTATTTTTTTTATCGAATTTTAATGAATTCTGAGGAAAATAACTATTTTAAGATATTATATGTATGTGTAAGCATCTATAGAGGTTTAGATTTGAAATCTAATAATTCTATAAATTACTTGTACGTGTTTCCTTAGTACAAACATTTTTTACAGTCGTTCACACAATATCTGGTTTAACGACCCACTTTTGAGATTACAAAGGGGCCATAACTATTTTGAATTCTGTTTTATGTCTAGTTCAGTTTTAGGTCAGTTCTTGTTCAGTTATAGTCCAGTCCAGTTCTAGTACTACCACGATACAGGCGTTCACAAGAGATCTGGTTTAACGACCCACATTTGAGTTTACTGTTGTATGTCTAGTTCAGTTGCAGGTCAGTTCTAGTTCAGTTACAGTTCAGTTCCAGTTCTATCACGATATCAAACTGTTCCATATAAATAGTCCATTAGTTTAATCACTTTTTTCCTCTTTCGGAGGAAAATCTATTCTCGGCCTTTAATTCAAATAATTGGGAATTTGGAACACTGGTTTAAAGTCACTTACTCATTAATTTGTTTTGTCAGATTCGAAGAAAAATAAAAATTTTAAAAGCGTTAACTGAAACAAACTTCTCTAATTACCCTACCCCTCCTTAAATTCCGCTTTATAATAAATTAATTTAACTGTATGTTACTTTTAATTAACTCTTTATAATTTCTATTAATATCACATAATTTTGAGTTCTGTTCACTTGCACGTTAAAAAAAAATCATAAATCAATTTATATCTAAAATCTCATCTTTCATCACAACTAAAATTTGTAAATAATAAAAGTTAAGTGATAATCAAACTTAAAAATTCTAAAAAATTTATTTAAAATAAATAAAAAAATGCTCTCAGGAAAAAGTATGTCTTTATTAACACGTGACATGCAGAATCTCTCAACGGCCGCTGGACAAGTTATACATAATTTTCTTAAGGAAGGTGATGTACAAAGATTTTCCAAAGATGATCTCATACGCATATGTTGTGTTTTAACCACAGCAGAATATTGTCTAGAAACAGTACAACAATTGGAAGATAAACTAAAAGAAAAAGTAGCTGCAGCTTATGTTAGTAAAGTGGATATGTCAGAAGAAAAGGATGTATTTCATCGGTAAGACATTGTTTTATTTCAAATAATAATTCTAATAACATTTGTATATTTGATTTTTGAAATCATCTCAGCATTATTTCCAATTGCATACAACTTTTGGTACAAGATTTAGAAGCCGGCTGTGAGACTTCTTTGCAAGCCATGGCTAAAGTTCAATGGCAAACTATAAATAATGTTGGTGATCAAAGTGCTTTCATTTCAAGTATATGTGCCAATTTTAAACAAACTGTTCCCATATTACGTGATAATCTAGCAAGTTCCCGCAAATATTTCACACAATTTTGTCACAAATTTGTTAATGTTTTTATACCCAAATTCATAAATGTTCTCTATAAATGTAAATTGACATTATCGGATGGTTCTAACAATGTTTTGGGTTGTGAACAATTACTGTTGGATACCCATAGTTTGAAAACAGCTTTAATAGATTTACCTTCTATTGGTTCAAGTGTTAATCGAAAAGCTCCGACTTCCTATACAAAAGTTGTGGTTAAGGATATGAGTCGTGCAGAAATGATAATTAAGGTAGTCATGACTCCCGTACAACCACCGGCACATTTTACTCAACAAGTTTTAAAATTATTACCAGATGTAACTATAGCAGAGTACCAGAAGATTTTGGATATGAAAGCAGTTAAACGTGTAGATCAATTGCAATTAATAGATCTCTTTAAACGTACTGCCTCTACAGCTGCATTTGCCGGTCTCACAGAATCTTCTGATAATGGTTCAAACGTTGATTTAAATAATACCAATTCAGCTGTTCCAACAGAATCTTCTACTACCGGTTCTACCACTAATGATAATTTAATGGCAGACGCTACTGCTACTGAGACTACATCAACTACAGCAGCAAATCCTGTTAGCTCTAACAATAATAGTAACACTGCTGCCACCTCTACACCTAAAAGAGCTTTTATCTTTAGTGTTGGCAGTTTTTCTGGTGGCAATAGTGCTGATAAAAATGGTGATGGTTCTTCTCAAACGGGCAGTGATCGTGGTCGTATACGTAAATTGGAAAGTCTTTTAAAGAAAAGATTACCTTAAATTGTATTTTGTAGTATTAATTTTTAAAACTTTTTATACCTTTTATTATTTCTTAACATTCCATTCATTTTTATTAAGTTGCAAGCAACTGCTGTACAATTGTTTTTTTTTTTTTTTTTTTTTTTGATTTTTTTGTGCAATCTAAATAAAATGGTTTAATAAAACATGTTTATTTATTAATTATATTTTTTTATTATTTTTCATATACTATAATTTCAGAGATCATCTGCTATAGCATATTGTTTTTCTAAACAACTGTGTTGTAATTATTTTATTATAATTCATTTGAATATTTTTCTAAAATTTCAGGTTTTGTGAGAAATCTTAAAGTAAACTTAATTAATTTCATTTGTGTTTAACATTTTACGGTGTTTTTTGAATTTTAAGAATTTATAAAATTTTGAAAATTGATAAAATTTTATTAAAATCTTTTGTTTTAAATAAATACATTTTTTAAATTTTGATATCTTTTTGGTAAAATTTGAATTTTAAAGGAAAAAAAGAAACATAAAATTTAACATTTTTTAAGAAAGTGAAATTGTGTTTTTTCTATGTCAAGTTTTGAATTTTAACAATTAAATTTTATTTCGTGTTATATGTTATAACGAGATTGCTATTATTGAACGGTGAAGATAGAGAGTCTATATTTGATATGATTATATTTCGAAATAAAAATAATCGCAGTATCCAAATCCCGAAGAATACCAGAATCTTATCATTTGCAATTGCAAAATCTAGAGTTCTTAGGAGTTCAAAAACCTGACCATTTTAAATTGAGAAACTGTATTAAAATAGTTTTTTGTTTATTGGTCGAGTCTATTCCTTTTGCCTGTGTGTTCAAAGGAATGGTATATTTGTTGTCTTTCATTGAAACTTTTTGGAATTGAAAATGGATGCGAATAGGCATTTGGGGAGATAAATTATTGCTTTTGTGTAGCTGAAAAGACTTTATAAAAGATATAGGAGAAATCTAATATTGGTTTTCTAAAGAATTTCCAACAAACATAGGTAGGGACTTTGATCCTTAAATTGTCAAATTTAGTTCCATAAAAATCGGTCTATGTAGTCCCTTAACCAATAAAAAATTTAGAAAAACGCTACATGAGATTTGTAGTTATCTCATCTTAAAAAAATTTTCATTCCTTTTAATGATATAGTAGCGTTTCAGGGTCGAGCTGCAAATAAATGTCTTTGAGTTGATCAGATTTCTGTGAATAATACTTCAAGTTTTAATTTCCCAAACTTTGTGGAGCTAGTGAAAACAATATTATGAAACCCTTTTTTAAATCCCATTTTTTTCAAATTTTTTTTTTATTATTTTCCAGTTTAAACCATTAAAATATTAAATGACCCACATATATGGGTGTTTATAAAACCCAGACATTACTACTCCAAAGTTTCATTTTGAAATAAAAACAATAATTTTTTTCTTTTTTATACAAAAATTCATGTTTTAATTACAAAAAAACATATAACTTTTTTTTTACAAGAAATATGTTTTTAATAAAAATTTTCTCGTCTTAACAAACTAAATATAAAGATTACATAACTATGACTATATGTTTTGTAATTTGCAAAACAAATATAAATTTTTTCTTATTCGTTTTTAATTTATATTATTTAAAAATAATAATAAAAATACATGATTTTTTAACTAAAAACTACCAGAGTTTTATCCTGTTTGCTATTTCATATTTTCAAAGATTCTAATTAAAACTTAATTAACTTAAAGAATAACACATTTATGTCTTATATTGATCATTAACATTAATATGAAATAGATTTAGTTTGAAGCAAAAGATCTTTTGAAAGAATTTTTTCCAATTGTAAAATAGAAAAACGAAAGACTTAAGACACAAACTCTTTTATTTTTGTTTAATTAGAGTTTAGAATTTTTTGTGTTTTTTTTTATATTTTGATGATGACTTTGGTTTGATTCCAGCACATTATTTTGTTTATTTGTTGTTTATTCAACTTTCAACATTCAACACCTTTACAGCTCTGCTTAAATTAACAAAACAAGCTTAAAGAGTGAAATAGTTTAATAATAATTAATTAATTGGATATTTTTGTTTTTGTTTTCTTAAACTTAAAACATAATTAAAAATTTAGTTGACTAATTGTGTTGTGTATTTGTGTTTGTTTTAAATTGTTTTTGTTGTTGTGTAAATTAAAAGCATTCATTAAACTAAAGTAGCAATCTTAGGCTACTTAAGTGAAGCTGTTTTGTAATTTCAATTTCATTATATTTTTGTTTTTGGTATTAAACTTATGATTTTCTTATTCTTCTTATTAATAATACATATTTAAAATATATTCGTTTAAATTTCTATATTTACATGGGACAAACTTATAAAATTCTTATTATTTAGGTAATTTTAACTTTAACTTAAATACACAGTATTCATAACGATTAATACAGTTAAAACTACATTATATATATAAAAAAGTAAAAAAAAAAAAATAATTAAACTGCTACTATTTTGCTGGGATCCACTTTAACTCTTAAAAATACCGTATCGTCTTTGATGAAAGGACGCTTGTATAATAAATCATGAGCTATAAAACGGGGAAAACCAAAACCTAATTGATCGGGTTCATTAGAAGGACGTTGGAAATTTTCCCAAGTAGGATCGGGTACAAATGATTCAGCTACACCACCTTGACCAGCCTGTGCTCCTTGTTCGAACAGGGTGAAGGTAATCGAATGAGAGAAAGGCCATTTTAATAGAGCATCATATTCACCAGGTAAAACTTTAATATAAACCGAAACATGAGTATTTTCACCAGGACCGTTGCCATTCAAAAACATAGAAGCTTGTAATTTGTAACCATATTGTGAGGTATAGAATGGTGGTGATACCAATTCTAAACCATCTTTACCTTTGGCCTCTGACATTTTGGCAGACCAATCGGTTATTTTCCATAATAAAGTTCCAGTGAAATTAATGGATAATTTTGAAACAGCCGATTTTAACATTTGTATTTGTTGTCCTTGTCTGGCTGATAAAGCCACCATTAATGATAAATGAGAGGCAGCATTAGCTTCCAAATGAGCTTCTAGCATATGTCTGGGACCCTTAAAACGACAACCTGCCTCTTTGAAAGTACATGAAATAGCTAAGGCTTTGCATTCATCTCTTAAATGGGCCTCCATATCAGCTCTAGCTATGGGTCCTATATCACAACGTTGTGGACATACTGCTGGTGCTCTAGGACATTGATTAACATGTAAAGCCAAAGTGTCAGCAGAAAATTCACGATTACAATGTATACATCTTCTCAAACGTTTAGTACAATCTTTAGATTTATGTAAAGTCATGCGTCCTCTTAATACTCTTTGGCCACATTTGGCCTCACAATATATAGGTTCTTGACCACAAGTACCAGCATGCTCTTCTAGACCAGCTCCCGAGAACTCACTTTGACAAAATTCACATTTAGTACGTCTCATGGTACAGGTATATTGCAAATGATCTGTCATCATTATGCGTGGTATTTGAGCACCACATTTGTTGGGACATTGAGTAGCATCATGTTTGCAAACATTTAAATGAGCCTGAAAAAATGAAAAGAAATTTATTCATTAATGTTTAAACATAAAAAATGCTTTGTTTGGTAATTTAAAGCTTGTTTGTTGAAAATTTATAAACATGACTTTAACTTCCTTCAACTTAATTCTATTTTCCTATTTCCCACCTTTTGACAGCAATGTGTTTTTAAAAGTTCTAGAGAATTTGTTATAAACTTAGTTTTATGGCCATAAAAATCCCACCATAAATAATAAAATACCAGTAAAAAATAATAAAAAGTTAAAAAAAAATCATGAACATTTTATTTAAATAACAACATTTAGGTTTATATATTTTTATTTGGGGAACCTACTATGAAAACATTTAACCTTTTTTTCGAAGCTAATTTAAACAAAAGCTTAATGAATTTGTTTAGTTAACACAAAACATTTAAATTTAACTAAAAGACAAAACAAAATTATGTTTCTAAGAACAAACTAACAAGTTAGGTTTTTATTAAAAAAAAGAAATTTGTTTTTTGGCTTCTTCAAGATAAGATAAATAAAACTTAATTATTTTTATTTGTTCTTTTGGTAAAAAAAGAAAACTTACCTTTAATTTTCTCAATTCATCCGACCAGGTGCAGCCCTGTTTGTGATGAATACAAAATACCAAAGAACCCATTATAGCTTGTTTAGGATCGGGACCAGGGTAAATCTAAAATTAGAAAAAAAGAATTCTTGAGTTATGGATATTTTTAAAACTATTTTTGTTTAGTTATAACCTTAAATTTACGTTTATTTGTTATTAAATCTAAAAAATTATTCATTTAGTTTTGAACTCTTGTAATAGAGATTCGTTAATGACATAATTTCTAGTAAATTGACAAGATTTATATAAAGCAAAATTTCTTTAAAATAGCCAGCACACAAATGTTTTTGTTTTTAAAATTTTGCCAAAACCCAAACAAACATTTTGTTTTGTTTTACAAAGATAAGAGAAATCAGATATCAAATATAAATAACATGATTTTTAGGTAGAATTTCTTTAACAATTTACATACTTTCTACTTAACACACTCTAACTGCAACTGATTTTAGTTTTTTCTAAATTTTTCTTTTAAGGTTCTATAATCAAGTTTTTAATTCAGTTTTGATTATAATATTTTATTAGCATTTTTTTTTTAATTCAATAAAAATTTTATTTTATTTTTTGTTTTTTATGATTCTTTCATTAATTTACGCTTCACTAACTGACTTCCGCCCTTTGAAATTTTTTTTTATAAAAACCAACAGACATTTGAAGTTTTGAAAAGAAAACAAGCAAATGAAATTGACCCTTTAATGACTTTAAAGTTAAAGAATTTAGCGGATACAAGTTTCAAATATAAATCAATTAATAATTTATTTATAACGGAATTTATTTTAATTCATTCAGACTTAAACATAACTTTGAAAATGTAAAAAGCATATGATGGATAACTCATAAAACATTGTTTATCTTTTTTTATAAAAAAATTTTTTATCTTACTAATAACAGCCAGCCCCCTATAACAAAGGCTTTCGTATATTAAGCCTGAGTTTTTTTTAATATTTATTTTTCTTGTTTCTTATGCTCAACAAAGAAAGATAACATATTTATTTGCTTTACTAACCCCAACTTTTAAAGTAGTTTTCTGTTTTGTATTAAAAAAAATTACTATGAATTTTTGCTGCATTTCTGGATAATTATGGTTGCAGTTGCATGTCTTTTTTTTTTGACTTAGCGTTTTTTTCATATTCTGCGTTATATTTATATCCAAAGTTAAAGTTTACATTGTTTGCAGTTTCCAACATCCGGTTTGATTAAAGTAAATGTTATGAAAAGACTTTAGTAGAGGAATTTGTTTAAGAAAGAAAGAAAAAAACTCAACTTATATAACAATGAGAATAAAACGAGGGGGATCGATAGTTTTGTATGCAGTATGAAAAAGTAATTAATTCTTTAAGTCTCAAAATAATTTTGCTAAAATGTTAAAACAAAATATGATCTCTAGTTTCTATGTGAAGTAATTTTTATTAAACTTTTTAAGACAGTTTGATTTCATTAAGATTTATAAACTTATATCCAGCTCGCAGGACCATAATTAAGTGTTAATTATTTATTTTTATTTCTTGTTAAATCGTTATATAAATTTTAAATTTCTTAATAGTTTTTGGCGGCAATCCAGAGTTAGTTACCTACTATTTTTAAAACCAATGTCTAGGAAATAAGCTATCTAGCAACAAAGCTACTATAGCATGAGCTTGCCCCCCTATTTGTGATTACGTAAAGTTTGTTAAAAGTTTTATTCTCTCATCTCTTCTCTCTCTCTGTGGAAATGTGGCAATAGGTTGAAAAATATTTGTTTGTGCCACCTTGAAAAGAAACATTAGGTTAAAAATTTCTATAGAACTTAATCTAGTACGTAGGACCAAGAAAAAAAAGCATTTTATTTAAACGTTTATTTGGCTCTTGAAGTTAAAAAAGAATTCATTTATTTTCTTTACTGTTAATGAAATTTTAAGGTCATTAATCATAAAAGCTGTGAAACAATGCAATTTTGTTTTTATTTTCCCCCTTGCTTTCTTATGGTCTTGAGAATTTAATTGTGTAAAACAATTAAATAATTTGCTTATTGGTGTGACTTAATGTTCGTTTGTATCTATGCTTTTTGCTAATTTTAATTTTAACGCATTAATTAGTTGAAATATTTTTGTTGTAAATTAACTTTGTATTAGCATCATCAAAAAAAAAAAAAAAAAAAAAANNAAAAAAAAAAAAGAGAAACATAAATTAAGAGATTTTATGTAAACTATAAAAACAAAACATTTGTTAAATGACTATTTTGCAGCTATAATAAAAATTGTTAATATGATGGAGAATATGAAGTGAAAGAAATATAAAAAAATATGTAAAATAGATAAATATGCATTAATATGCAAAAATATGTCTTCAAATTTACATAAAATTAAAAACAACATATGATTAAGCTAAATGCTAATTAAATGAAAATGGAATAAAATTTTATGCGTTTAAAGTTAAATGCTAAAAATATGCAAAAATATAGGTTTGAAATTTTGTTTATGTTTTTATTTTTAATATTTGCAAATGTGAAATTTATAATATTTTATAATATTAAACAAATTTAATTGCTAAGAGTTGAAGTTTAAGTAATTTTCACACTCTTTTGAAAATCAGGCTATTATGCCAAAAGGTTTTGAAACCCTGAACATCTAATGTTTTTTAAGTCATAACTTTTTAAAATTTTCAAATAGTACTTTTGATTTTTGCATATTTATAAGGTTTTGTTTTATTTTTTTTCTTTGTTCATTTCAAAGGAGTTTCAAAAATTGACGTTATCATATTAGAAAATGAAAATAATTTTGAAAAAAGAATTTAAATTTAAGTTTGATGAAATTTTTAAACATTTTTGGAAATCAGACTTTTTATTATAAAATATTAAATATACAAAACATTGTTTTTTCAATTTTTAAAATTTATTGTAAAATGTTTCAAAATTGAGGTTATAATATTGAAAAAAAATCGATATTTTCAAAAATATTTGAAATTAGTTTTATCAAAATACAATTTGTTAATGAAATATTTTCGTTTGAACAAATGTAATTTAATATACATTTGAAGGTTTCTGGCGAACACCCCTCTTTTTTGTTTTAGACATTTTTACTATACAAAGAAAACATAAAAATTAAAAAAATACATAAAATTATTATGTTTCTTTTTAATAAAACTCCCAGTAGAGCCTTAAATATAAACATTCTTTTTAAGTCATCAAACTTTTTTTGAAATAAATTTAATTACAAAAAAATTTTGAAAAAAAAAACAATTTTAGAACTCAACACACATTTTTAAATTTTTTTCATATTTATCAAAACCTAGCATGGGTCTAATTTTTTTCTATTTTTCAGAGGCTAACAAACTAATTAGTTAACAAATGTGTTTACAATTTATGATTGAGTTTCAAATCAGACACAGTAAACAAGACATAAGGACAGACAGACGGGCGGACGGACGGACGGACCGACAGTCAGACAGACCTTGCTTGGCATTTGTTATTGGTAGACGACAATAAAACATTTATTTATTATTATATTTATGCATTTATTTCCGTTTATGTTTATGGGCTGGTTGGCTGTTTGACTTGGGGATACAATTTTTTTTCTTCTTTCCAACAATTCTTTTTCTTTATGTAAAACAGAATATAAAATATTTAAGTGCCATTGCTTGGTATCTTTAAGTATGTTTATAATATTTGTTATTTATTTATAACTTAAGTGTAAATCTAAAAAATAAATATATATATATTTTTTTAAATTTATAAAGAAAAAGCTTAGCATGGGTCTGGCCGCCAGTCAAACGCATTCTTATTGTTTTGTTGGGTTTAATAACTCGTGTCTGAGTTCTTTTTTTTAAATTTTTCCAGAAAATAAAGCCACCAAAGTTATCATTCCCCCTTGGTACTAAATACACGTGTTATTATTTTGTTGTTATAAGTAACAAAACATAAAAAAAATAATAATTCCACAAATATTTATTTAAAAATTTATCATAACCTCAAAATTTGTTTTAAATTTAAGTTTCTTGATAAAAAATTTTATTTATCCATAAACATAGTTTTGTAATTTGTGTTTATTAAATAGATAAATAATTATTTCTTTTTTAAAATAATTCATTTCTTTTTAATATTTAAAGATTTTAAATTATGTTTAAAATTTTAACAAATAATTAGCAAGTTTTTCACTTTAAAATATTTAAAGTTCCCACGTTATGGTAGTCGACTAATTGCCCTACTTTTTAGCAGTTAATATTGTTTATTTAATAAACAAATTATTTGGTTTCTTTGTTAGGTCTTTAATAAGATTATAAGCCCAGTACACAAATATATTACACATATTTTCATTGAAAATAAAATGTTTACTTTTACCAATATAGAGTAGGTTTTTAATAATAAATATCACATATTTTTGATAAAAACAAAATTTTCTAAATATGTGTAATTCAATATATAGAGTAGGCTTTTTTTTAATTTCTAAGATTAAAAAAAAAAAAAAATACAAGAAATTTGTTTTAACATATTTTTTAAACTTAAATGGCTAATAGCTTTAAAAGATGTTTTGTGGCTATTAAGCCAATTAGAAATTTGATATAAAATATTGCACTGTTTAAGCTGAAATATGCTACTTAGCCTAAAATAAGCTAAAATATGCTGCTAAGCCTAAAATAAGCACAAAATATGCTAAAGCTTTCTTTCAAATAAATGAAATATTTTTATAAAATAATATAAGTTTTAAATATGCTTTTAAATATGTCAAATAAGCATTATTTATTATATATTTTTTTTTAAATTTTAATGTCTACTAGCATCAAAGCATATGTCATTTTGTTGCTTTAAAATCATGTTTGTTGTAATATGCTACATTTTGTTGCTCTTAAGTCAAGTAGAAATTTGAGGTGAAATTTTATACTGTTTAAGCAAAAATATGCTACTAAGCCTAAAATAAGCTGAAATAAGCTATTTAGCCTAAAATAAGCGAAAAAATGTACTAAAGTTATTTTTCAAACAAATGAATGAAATTTAAAAAAGAAAAATTGTAAAATACGCTAAATTAAGTTTTAAAATAAATATTCTTATGAAATAGTTTAAGTTTTAGCTAAAATATGCTTTGTAATATGCCAAATTAGCACTATAAGCACAAAATATTTTAAAGAATTTTTCTGCAAACAAATGAATTAAAAATGAAAAAATAAAAAATTGTAAAAAAATATGCTTTAAAGTAAACATTTTTATAGAAAAAAATACGAGTTTTGGCATATTTCAATGAAATGTTTTTAAAACACTAATTAATTAAACATATTTTCTATAATTTAAATATTTTGTCAATATTTCTTATTTAAACAAATTAAACAAATACTAATTCCTTTTTCTTTTTTTTCTTTACAGGTAAGTGGTAATTTTTATTATTTTAATTCAATTTTTTTGATAATTTTTCAACACCACGAACAAAAAAATAAAATAAAACAAGTTTTTGATATTTTGTATTAAAAGAGAGCAGCTGATCTCAAATAAAAGGTATTTTGTTTTTATTAATAAAACAAAATAAAGAAAAAATATTCAATAAAACCAACAACTGCAAAAAAACCTGCCTGAAAATAAGAAACAAAACTCAAAAAAAAATAAAAAAATAAGAAAAAATCATTAAAAATAATGATGAAAAGCCGGCTTAAACTAAAGATTGCTGCGTGTTTTGTGTAGTATTTACAGCAGCTGTCATTTGATCTTTACAGTCACACTCACTCACTTACGATCAATCTTACTATTTGTCTGTCGATCTGTCACTATCATTAGACAAAAAAGAAGAATATAATAAGTTTTTAATCTTTTGTTCTATTAATTTATCTCTCTACAACATAAAATTTTCTATTCTTATTTCTAAAAATACAACAAAAAATGGAAAAAGAAAATGTTGTTCATGTTTGTTGAACGTCATTGTATCAAGACAAAACCATAGACAAAGAAAAACCAAAGACAAGTCTTCGTTTTAAGCAAGCTTCTCATACATATTCTCACGGTGTTTACCTGGATTTTAAGCATGTTTTAACAAGCCTTTTTACATTTATACAGTTAATAAGAAATTGTCTGTCTGTCCGTCCCTTTAAATGTGTCTCTATTTTCAATTACTTTAAATTTTGTTCAAAAAACAATTGCATTTTAGTTTTAACTCTCTTTTTTTGTGAGTTCTTTTCAATTTTTTTTCGTATTATGCTCTGAGAAGCAGGTGAATATTTGTTGTTAGTATAGCCTTTATAGTTAATCGTTTTTATTTTGCTATTGTATACATTTTTACAGCTGCTAGTTTATAGCTACAGCAGCAGCAGCTCGCTACCTTTGCAATTGTTGTTTTTTTTGAAATGCATTCACAGTTATACTATTTTGAAATTATGAATTTTTTTGTTTTGTACTAAAATGTGCTGGTTTACTGCTATTGTGGTTTATTGTAGTGTTTAAACAACATAAAGAATATTAAAAGTAATAAGTCTAAAGAAAAAGGTTTAAAATGAAATAGAAGAAACAACAATTTTATCATATTTTAATAGGCAGATGCAGGTCGTTTTGTTGGTTTCTTATTGCTGCAGCTATTTTTGTTTAGTTAAAGTTTGTAATTACAAATTAACTAACAAAAGGTTATAGTTTTAGGTTGATTTTTAAACAAGTTTAATTCTTAATACAAATTGTTTAAAGAATTTCACAAGATTTTGTAATCTAGCAAGTTGTGCTTAGATGTTAGAAAAAGATTCCTTGTCTTGAATAATAAACATGCAGAAATATGAATTTAAAATTAATAATTTATGAAAAATATAAGAAATACGATTTCATTAAAAGTTGAACTAAAACAGAACTTGAACAGTAACAAAACTAGAAGAGAACCAGAACTGAAGTAGAACTGAACTAGAACTGAACTAGAACTCAACTAGAACTTAACTAAAACTTATCTAGAACTGAACTAAAACTGGGATCTTGTGATCCCATTTACTTTTACTACTAGTTAAAACAACTCTTTTTGTGTATATATTTTTTTAATTTAAACTTTATTTCCCTTTATCTCAAATTTCGAAATATCTATGAATTTTTAAAGTTCAAGTTCATTGGAATTAAAAACTATAATTCCCACTCACTAAACGTAAAACAAATAAACAAATTTTCCCAAAAATAAAGCAATTCAAGCATAAAAGATACTCAAAAGCTATTAGATATACATTTAAAGAAATAAAATGTAAATAATTTTAAAATCAATGACCGCAAAGAAGAATCAATTAATGTTTAAATATACGTATTAACATATAAAAAAAAAAAAAAAACAAAATTAAAGGCGGGCGGTCGTTCCAATAGTCAGTCAAGCTGTTGTAGCTACCTAATGAAATGAAACGAATGAATTTCCCTCGAAATATGTGTATGTATTTTCCATTTGCTGCAAGTTTAAAGAGAAAATCATTGAATAAATATTTTTCATTAAATACTATATGTTAGCTAGTGAGTATGTTATGAGAAACATGTGTTTTTTGGATTGGAAAAACTAAACATGAAAATATTGAATTGAAAATGTAAACTATTTGAGCGAGTGTAGTAGAAACGAAAAATTCCATAAAGGCATAAGGCATGCATATAAATTTAATTTCAAAATCCATAAAAAAGAGGCATGAATGACTTGCACTTGCAGCTAAATGTTGAAAAAAAACATGATATCAACACACATTTCAGAAGACGAAAAATAAAAGAAAACGTTTTTCTTCTATAAACTATGATTATATAAGAATTTACTTTAAAATGATCATAATGATGATAATCAGTAATATGTAATGATCATCACAGAGCAATGTGTGATATGATATTGAAGTTTTAAAGTGTTGACGTTGGATATTGTGTTAAAATACATAATGTTCATATAGTATATTTGTCTACACACTAGATATTTGTTATTATTATGTTTAGAAAAATAAATTTGTATGCATATATTGTATATGTTTTACAACAAAATGTTTAAATTATCAAAAAAAAAAAAAAAAAAAGATTATAAACCGAAACGTTTGCTACTTTACTACTTACATACTATAAACAACATAATAATGTAAACTACTACTATAACTTCTATCTTTATGTGCATATGTATGATGTACATTTGTATGTCTCCTATTTCAGTTCGTTAGTAGCTGTTTGAATGTTTATAACTTTTTCCAATTCCAGATAAAGAATTTTATTTATACAATTTTTTATTTATTTATTCTTTTGGATTGGTTTGTCCCTCTCTTCGTCCATCCGTGTGTCTGTCCTTCTGTATATATTTGACTGAATTCTGTCTGTGTGAACTAATGTCATTTCCGTCTTTTATTAAATTGAAAAAAAAAAAAAGAAGAAAAACTAACCGTTTGTTTATTTAATAAAATTTTTCATAGAATTCCTGTTTTCTTTTTTCTCAGTTGTAGTTGTGGCAAAATAAAGTTGTATGCTTTTTTTTAAACTATTGATGATGATGTATTTTTTATTTAATTTTACAACTAAGCGCCAGTTAGCAAAATAGTTTTATCCAAATAAAGTTTTAAATTAGAGTGGGAACATTTGTTATAATTTTAAACCAAATAAAGCTTTTAAGGAAGACAAAAGTTTTGCAAGAAATCTGATGAGAAATTAATTAGTGAAATATAGGTTAACTAAACTTTGAATTGGCTTATTATGATGGTTTAACTAAACTTAATTTTTAATAAACTGATTCTGGTTTAAACGTTAAAATTTATTAACTAAAACTAGTTATGTTAAAATAAAGTTTATCTTTTTTATAAAGTGAGATTATTTTATTAGTATATAAGTACTTCTGCTGGTTTAATAAATCTTGTTTAAGTAAACAAAACCTATAGTTTAAACTGAGTTTTAATTATAAAAAAAGTAAGAAAGTTTAACATTTAAGCTGAATTTTTAAACCCAGTTTAAGTAAACCCTACAATGTTGTTATCTTTAATAAAATATTAAATTATGATTAATTAGCCATTTAAAACTAAGCTTAAACTGCATTATATAAGAAGCTATTAAAAGCTTATTTATTAAACACAGTTCAATTAAACTTTCAACATTAAGTTCAAGTAATAGTTAAAGTTATTCCTTATTTAAGTTAAACAAGTTTCTTAACTTTATCATTTTTCATTTATCATTTGAACTCAATGTTAAGTTTATTGTTTGTAGTTTAATTAAGTTGTGTTTATAGTTTAACTAAACTTGACTATAAGTTTAAGTCTTAGTGAAGCTTATTACTTGCTATTTTAATAAGCGTAAATTTTAATTTGTACTAATGTTTGAAACTGTCTTTTTTAGTTTAAATAATTAAGTTAAACTTTAGTTTAACTAACATTTTAACAATTTTCTACAAAAAAGCTCTTAATTACCTTTATATAACTTTAGTAATTCACTTAAATTTGTATGCATATTTAAGTTAATATGGGTATTTTTTCGCTAAAAACATATCTTTAACTTTGGTATGTGGTGGCATTAAAGAATGTTTTAGTATGCAGTAATTGTTGTTTTATTTTTTTTGTGGCAACAACAGCACCTAGCTCAGTAACAGAAAAACTCATTTAATAAACCTGATTTTTCTATGCAAAAAAAAAAAAAAAAAAAAAAAAAATATTGTAACACTGCATATTAAGCTTAATATAGTATTTTTTTGAAATAAAGTTCGCTTTTTTTAAACTTTAAACGCTGCAAAGTGTACACAACTAAATTAAATAAAAAAATATATTGCATAATTTAGTATGTACTTGAATACAAAACGCCTTTTTAACTTTGGCATTTTAATTTAAACATAAATTGTTACATTTGAGTTAAATTAAGGCAAACATTTTTTAAAGCCACACACATACCATGGGAAGAAGGTTGATTTTGTTCATATAAAATAAGAAATAACATAAAATGTTTAAAGGATTTAGGACATGTTTATATCAAATTTTTCTTAATCGTCAAAAATTTTGAGATTTTTTTTTTTTTTGAATTGTTTTAAAACTTAAGTATTTTTTTAAGATTTTTTTCCTCTTGCCACTTCCTAATTGTTGTTGTCTTTAAGAGGATTCATTAATACGGCTGCTGGTGTTGAATTTTATGAATGATTTAAGGGCTTAATGCAAGTGCATGTTAAACACATGTGTGTGTTTCTTTTATCTTTTTTTATTAATTTAAAGGGCACCTTAAAGATTAATTTCCAGTTTTTTTTTGTGTAAAGATTTAATTTTTTTCCTCTCACATTTTAACATCCTGTTTATTTTAAACTTGTTGGAGTTCGTTTGTTTTTTCTTTTTATAGCAAACGGAAACAAATGTTAAATATCATCTTCACAACATTATGATTTTTTTTTCATTTAACATTATTTTCCCACAACGTTGTCAACGTTTTTAGTGCAACATGTGTCCTCAAGATGTGATTTGTTTTTTTTTTCTTCACAAAATCTTAGAAAAAGTTGTTTTTTTTTTAATAATTTCAAAAGTTCAAATTCTAAACAAATTATAGAATTTAATTAAGCTAAACAAATATAGTTTAAACAAAAAACCTTAATTGTCTTAATTAAATAGTTTTTTTTTTTGTAATTGTTGTTATAATTGTTTTTAAGTTGGGAACAAGGTTAAGAAAAAAAATTGTTTAATTAAGAAAAAATTATATGCAAATTATAGAATTATTGCTGATTTTTTGTTGTTGTTAAAAAAATATATATAGATTTCCTGTCAATAAAGTTATAAATTTAAAAATAATTAAAAGAAAAAACTATGACAACTATGGAAAATATTTATAATTGTTAAGCAATTAATAAAACAATTAAAATATATAAAAAATTGTAATTTACTTTGATTTGATGTAAAAATGTATGTCTTTTTTTGAGATTTGTGCTCAATTCAATAAAAGAATATTTTCAAAATTATAAGCTTATTTCGATTTTAAAGAAATAGTAAAAAGCTGCAATTACAATTTGTTAAAATTAAAATTTTTGTTTAATTTTACAATTCTTATACATTTTGTCATAAATTTTGAAATTTATATTATGCTTTGAAGAATATTTATATTTAAAAGTTTCAATATGTTCTTTTTTTATAAATATGCAAATGCATATTTTGGCATATTTTAAGCTTTTATATTTAAAAACTTTATATGTTTCAATAATCTTAACTTTAAACGAAAAATTTTATTTTCTTCCAATCTTTGTATATTTCTGATCAGCATATAATTGTATATTTTGCTATAAAAGGCTTTTTTGAAATAAACTGAACTATAAATAAAAAATATTCTATTGAGTCGTGTTAGTAAAAATAATGGAAATAATTAAACATAAACTTATATTTTTTATGCATTTTCTTGGCTTTACTTTACTTTAATTTAAAAATTATATTTATATGCATTATTTGCATATATTTTGGCATATTTTAGCCTATATTGATATAAAAATATTTTTTCTCTATTCCTGTTTAAATATTACGTTATAACATTTAATATTTCTTAGTAATTTTTAAAATTCTGAACCATTTGGTGTAAAAAGCATATTTTGCATATTTTAAGCTTTAATAGATTCTTATTCATATCACATATTTTGTAGTTAATTATATATTTATTAACCTATTATTACTATTGCTATATTTGAAATATATTTTCCTATAATGTTCTAATTTAAATAGAGATTTTGTATAAAATCAATATTTCAAGCTTTTTTTTTTTGCATATTTTATAATAAAAAGCTTATTTTGTAAATTTTTTACTATTTAAGCTATTTTATTGTTTATTACTTTATTGTTTGTTATATTTATTATTATTTTAAGCTTTAAAGCTTATTTGCTTTGCTGTTTTTTGCCATTGCTTATTTTGCTTAAAGCTTAAGCTTAAAGGCATATTTTATTATAGTTTTTATTATAAATCTTATAGTTGCATAGTTTTAATTGTGAAATCATAATATTTCTAAAATTCTAACAAAAGTTTTGTAATATTTTTCTATTTATTTTTTATTTTATTAATCGATTTAGGTTATTTGCTTAACGAAATTTATATAGATAACTAAAATAACTAATTTAATCTATAGATAACATATAAAATAAATATAAACAATTTATATTGTTATTTATGCATTTACGTATGTATGTATATGAGGAAATTTTAATTATAGGTTTATAATTCCTTCCCCTTTCCAAAACAAATTACACTGACAATATTTCGTTTATTTTATTGTTATCAGACCCCTTCAATACAAAAATTGCTAAACATAACTCAAATTAACCTAAATTTTTAATTATTTGCTCAGCCGCCATCAAAAAAAAAAAAAAAAATTGTTGTGATTTTTTTTTAGTTACAGTTTTTTTATATCATTTAATTTAATTTACTTTTCACACATTTTTTTTCTTGTTAGCTACGCTTCATGAAATATTTTTAATTTTTTACAATTTTAAGTAAAAGTTTTATTATTTCAATTCATCTTTAGCTTCATGTCTAATTAAATTTAAAGTAAAAAAAAAATTGTAAAATAAAAACTCACATGATACTTGAGTGCATTTTATGTTGTTTTTTCTCAGTTTAATTTATTATTAAGATCATATCTTTTGATTAAATAAATCACAATGATTTAGAAAGAAAGAAAGTTATTTATTTATTTAGTTGAATTTCTTAATACTCATTAATTTTGTTGGTCTTTATAATTAAAACAAAAATCTGAACTGATTTAAATATTTTTGTTTTGTATTGTAATAAAAGTTGAAAGTAATTGTAAGAATATACTGGAAAAATTAAGACAATTTTTTTTTTTTTTTTAATACTCGTAATTTCTTTTAAGTTTAATGAGTTTTACATGAAATTTTAATTAAATCAACTGTTTACGGATCATAAGAACTGTAGGTTAAATAACGTGTGATTGTACAGTTGTATAAAGTAATTAATTCTTTAACTGTTAAATATTTTAAGNNTAATTAATTCTTTAACTGTTAAATATTTTCAACATTTTTAGTGATGCCAATTTTGTTTATAAATTGACCGCGAAGACAATCATTTTTAAGGTATTGTATAATTAATTCAATTATGGTTAAGTGTTGCATTTTTTCTAGCTGAATGCTACAATTTAAGCGAAGCATTAAATTTGTTAGTAATTATATGAATTGTTGTTCATTGTTGTTGCAATCTGTGTTATAAAAATGTTTTTTTTTATGCTTTGAAAAATGTTGCATTCTTTTTGCATAAAGTTGAATTTGAGTGCAAAATTTTACTGCAATATAGCATAAGAATACCTTTTAATATTCAACTAAATGTTGCATTTTTTACAAAAAATGAATTTGTGCGTAATATAGCATAAAAATATATTTCTAATTTCTACTGAATGTTGCACTTTTTGCAAACATTTGAATTTGAGTCCAATATAGCATAAAAATAAATTTAAATTTTCAACTGAATGTTGCACTTTTTGTAAAATTATGAATTTGAGTGCAATATAGCCTAAAAATCTATTTTAATTTTTAATAAAATGTTACATTCTCTCGTAATATAGCATAAAAATCCATTTAAATTTTCAACCGAAAATTGCAATTTTTGCAGAAATTTGAATTTAAGTGCAATATTGCATACAACTAAATGTTACATTTATTGGTATACATTTGAGAGCAATTGTTTTTAGTCTGAACATTTTTAAAAATCCTCATATGATTTGTTGGCGAATAAAGAAATTTGGATTGTTATTTTCTAAGTTTATTTTTTTTTTAAAGATTTCATTCATTCTCTTAACTCAAAACTTCATCCTAGCAATTTCACAATTTCTTAAATCGTTAAGTCAGTTACCAATAATCATACTAACAAGCCCAAGCCCTATACGTAAATCCAAAAACCGGTTTTTGCAAGTGAATTTTCCTAAACTTGTGTAATTCTTATTTTCCAAACAAATTAAAAGAAAAAAAAATGATCTTTAATGGTAAACAACACTTACAATTTGTTCCAATTCCGTAATGGGCATATTATTATTGTTGTTATTCGATGAATGTGTTGAAGCGCCCGAATTAGAGGAAACTGTTGATGAAGAAGATCTGGAGGTAGCACAATTTGAATTTTTATTCCTGGGTGGTGTGGGAGGTGGTATGGGACTAGTAGCATTTAAGGTAGAACAATCCTTTGAATTACGATTTGGTGATAAACGTGAAGGAAAACTCAAGGTTTTCGTCCACTGAGCTAAACTACGCACCATGATTAAGTTTTTTTTTGATTTGTTTTCAAGTTTTGTTTTTTTAATAACACAAAGTTTTCACTTTTATTTTTATTAAATATTTATTTTTTATAATTTTTATTATTTTAAATTCGTTTTTTTTTTGTTTCTTTAAACAAAATTTCAATTAATTATTTTTTAATAATATAAATTTAAATCCAGTAACACATTTCTTTAAGTTTGTTTTGTGTTTGCTATTTATTATGAAAATAACGTTTGTTTTTTTTTGTTTGCTACTTGTTTATAAATTTATAAATATTTTTATTATTTGTATAACCGTTAAACGTTTTTATTTTGTTCCGATCATGCCGCCTGTTAAAGAGCAACTGAATTTTATAAAAATTGTGAAACTTCTTTTGCTTCACTAAACAGTCAAACGTCGTCTTATTTCGTTCGTTCAAAAGCATGTGTGTGCGCAAATGGCTTTTTGAATTGTTAATAAACCCCGTAGTGTTTCGTATTGCGAAAGATACTTTACTTCAAATCTCATCCACCACCATCACCACCGACAACAACAATACAACAAACTATAAACCAGAACTCCACCACCACCACCAAAGACATCAGTCACAAAACGATGCATTCATTTTATTCGGAGCGTAGAGTTCGTTAAGAAAAAACATATGTTTACATTTTTTCTTGTTATGAGTAACATGTTTTGGAGTTGGAATAAGACAACATTATAATTAGAATGCATTTTAGAAAGAGATAAAATATATTTGTTTTGTTTTCGTAGCATTTGTCAGAGAACGATTAATGAAAAAGAGTCAGATTGTAAGAGAGTTTTGGGAAAAAAGAGAGGGAGTTATTAATTTATATGTTCTTTTAACATTTAGTGAAACCAGATTACTCAGTGTTTTATAAGGTTCATAATAAAAAATCTCCAAAATATCCCAATCTTTAGAAATCTTTTCAAAAATATTTCGTTTTATGGAACATTTTTCAAAACAGTTTTGGTTTATAGAAATTATTTTTTTACAAATTTTTATATATAGAAAATTTTTCACTAATTTTCTGCTGATAGGAAATTTTTTTACAAATTTTCTGTTTATAGTTGAATTTTCACAAATTTTCTGTTTATAGGAAAATTTTCACAAATTTTCTGTTTATTGGAAAATTTTCACATATTTTCTGTTTATAGAAAAATTTTCATGAATTTTCTGTTTATAGAGAATTTTTCAAGAATTTTCTGTTTATATTAACAAATTTTCTGTTTATTGGAAATTTTTCACAAATTTTCTGTTTATAGGAAAAAAATTTTTCTGTTTATAGGAAAATTTTTCACGAATTTTCTGTTTATTGGAAATTTTTCAAAAATTTT
>JACGTJ010006880.1:0-11326 GCA_014858695.1 Chrysomya rufifacies | reverse complement strand
GCTTTCAACAGACAGACAGACGGACAGACGGACATCGCTAGATCGACTTAGAATCTTACCAGGACCCAGAATATATATACATGTTGGGGTCATAGACGAATATTTTAACATTTTGCAAACGGAGTGACAAACCCAATATACCCACCATCATTTTTTAATCGAGGGTATAAAAAAGGAACTAATACGCTAATTTTGTAAACTTTCAAATTTGTATAACATACCTTTAGGCTTTAAGATAAACCTTCAGTAATTCCTCTAGGTTTCTTAGCAGTTTATATAGAAATTTTGACGATTAATAAAAAAACACCATAGCAACCAACATTTTGTTTATAACATTATAAAAAACGGTTACGTTAGAATTTCTATAAAATTTTTAATAAAATAACTATTTCAAACTATAAACTAATAAAGAAGAAAGAAAATAAAAATGACCAACTTCGTATATCCCGAAGAATTAACATTTTTCATTGAAAGTATTCGATCATTTCAAATCAAAGATGTTGGTTCATCGAAATGGTTAGACATTCATGAAATGATCATTAAATTGAGTCAACAAGCTCTTCTAGAAGCAGCTGAACATCGTGAGGAAGAAGTTAAAGAAATGCTAATTGCTCGTGATAAACTTAAGGTCCTAATACACGAAGCATTCTGTGTGTTTTTGTGGAAAACTAAAGTTTTGCCACATCTCTTGGATATCGATCCAAATCCTTCGGCCACGTTTCTAATATATACGGTTTTATATCATGAAGGTGCGGTCATATCGTTATTAGACATGGCACTATATCATGAAAGTGGCTGTGAGGCTTTACAAGATTCAGCCATTGATTTGATCGATTATTGTGCTCAAGAAGTAGCTCAAGTTATTGGTTTAGCAAGGTATGTTTATTACTGGTATATAGGTAATTTCAAAATTAGATTTGTGTACTTTTGATTTTTCAGCATGGGTTATCATGAAAATGAAACTAACGTTGATGTTGACGAATCCATACTAACCGAATTGGAACGCCAGAAAAGAGATTTAATCTATAAGATCGGTTTACGTTGTATATCCATTTTAAGCTATTTAGCTGATAATGCAAATTCTTTGCCAATTAGTGCTACTAGACGTATGGTTGTTACCCATGATATACCTTGGCTAATGGCAGATTTATTGAATTTTCGTCCTTGGCAAAGAAAAACTAAGAAAGGAATTGAAAAATATATAGATGAAAAATGGACCATAGTTAAAGGTGAAGCTGTTGCTAAGGTTACTAAACATGAGGCCCAGGCATGGTTTTGTTTAAGACAAATTCTGCTCAATACGAATCTTATGCAATCGTATGAAATAAATGATCATAGACGTCAACAATTGGGAAAAGTAAGTATGCACTGTAATTTAGAGTAGACCTTACGAATTTGTTTTATTTTAGAGTAGTTCAACAAATCATAAATTAAGAAACTATGAACAAAGGAGTAAAATTTTGTTCTTACAATTACTGACTTACATCTATTGATATTCACTTGTGGAACGCATTTCATATTTTTAAGTAAACGTCCGCAGGGTTTTCTTTTCAATACATTCCAGTAAACTGAGTTAATCAATGATTTTATCAAAAAGTATTACATGTAAGATAAGGAAATGCCCAGCAGGGATGATAAATTCAATATATTTTTCACTGTAATTATAAATTGTTCAGTAACAATACAATTTAGAGTTCAAATTGAAAGTACTCTAACGTTTGTAGGTTGACATTTTGGGTAAACCCATTAATTGAGTTGACGAGTTATTTCATTGTTGCTTAACGACATGGACAAGCTTACGCTAGCTAATTTTGGGAAAGTTAGACACATGATATTTATCAACACTGAGGCGTACTTTATAGACTGTTCCTTAGATCTCCTAATTTTCGATTTTATTTACTGAATTTTGGCTTAACGAAAGGAAATATTGTAAAAATGTGAAATTATCTAACAATTTGTTTTTATACGCACCATCAAAAAATGATTGGGTTTGTTATTCCCTTTGTAAAATGTTAAAATATTCGCCGAAGGCCCCAACATGTATATGTATATTCTGGGTCTTGATAAGATTCTAAGTCGATCTAGCGATGTCCGTCCATCTGTCTGTTGAAAGCACGATAGAGATCGCACCGGATGTGCTAGGAAGACGAAATTTGGCACAAATATTTCTCATATAAGGTTTGTTTGGTATTGAAAATGGACAGAATTGGATCATAAATAAGAAAGTTATGGAACAAAAACTTATGAAAATCTTTAATTTTGGAGCATTTTAGTACAAAGATGAAATTTAAGGTTAAAGATAATATAGTAACGGGGAACTAAGAAAAAATAGGCGTAACCCGCTCATAAAAATATGCCTTATGTGCCTTATGACTGACTGTTAGGTAGTAGGAAGAATACTGGAAAAATACAAATATATAAAATTAATGGATGTAAACGATGAAATTTTTAATGCATCGTTATTTACTAAAAAGAAACTTGGACTGCGATCTGGTTAGATTTTGATGGTGGTTATTAAAGATTTGGCCAAGCCGAATATAACATTCTTACTTGTTTCTTTTATCAAATTCAATAATATATAAATCTTGATTTTTTTATTTAATTTCCCAAAAACAGTGTCAAGGTCTCTTACACGAAGCTTTATTAGATCAATTACCACCTTTAATTGATTTAAAACAATTACTTTGTCAACTTACTATGACTGGATCAAATCCGAATGTTTCCAAAAAATCAAATTTAGTTTTAGAAGAACTGCCCGAAATACGAGAAAATCTTATTAAGGAAACAGAAGAAATTGGTGGTTTTATAGCTATAGCCCAATTACAAGAATCAATATTCTTAACCGATGATAAAGATCAGATTTTCAGTACAGCACAACGTTTGAACGCTGCCTATAATACGGATTTGTTAGCGGATTTAGAAGCAAAAGCCAATGAATCTGGAAAGAATAGCGATGAAGTGACTAATACAAAATCAAATGATACTGGTGAAAAAGTGTATGAATGCGGTAATTGTTTTGGAGAAGCGAAAAAGAAATGTTCCAACTGTAAAATCGTTTACTATTGTTCAAGGTAACGTTAATATTTAATAATTTGGTATATTTGTCATTAAATGTTCGGAAGTAAATTTTGTTACGCGTAGTAAGCAAATTCAAATTAGTTAAAAAACTTTAGACTTATGTAGCGTTTGCAGTATTTAAAAAGTTTCTGGGTACTATCTTTAAGTTTGAAGTCCGAAATAAAATCCCGAAATTTATGATCATAGGTAGCCAGTGCATAATATAGTCGAACAAATTGCTGTCAACTCTGCGTTTTGGCTGAATTTATAAGGAGCAGTCATTCTTTCTAAAGCTTCTGCCCACCAACCCCTTTATTGGACAGAAATTTTGCCGAGAGTATATTAAGCATACCATCTGTAGAGGATGGTATGATTGATGTTTTTACGGATGGTTCTAAATCAAAGGAGGGAGTGGACTGAAATATTTTCATAACTGCATTTAGGAAACAAATTTTCTTAGAATTCACGAATTTCAGCAATATATTGCAAGTTGAGATCTCGGCTATTCAAAAAGTAATTAAATGACTTCTATTCTACAAGATATTCGATATTAATATCTAGATCCTTATAGACAGCAAGTCTTTGATCAGAATGCTCTCCTTTGTCCATTCGACCTTTAGAATGGTTATAAAATATCGGTCGTTTCTTAACGAGATGCCATGATATTCTTACATAGAGCTGATATTCTTACCTAGAGGTCGTCAGGTTTAGGAGTCACTTATTTTCCGTTTAACAGAGCACGATTTAATAACGAAGAAATTGACATGTTTGTTGTAGTTTTCCTGAATTTTGATTATTTTGCCAATTTGGTGCCAGGTAGATGGAAATGTGAGACTTTATACTACATTTCCTAAAAGCTATAGCAGGAAACTTAAGATCCTGTTGGTTTTGTTCGCGGGACATTGCAATGTCTGCGATCAGAACGCTTTCCCGTGACCATTCGAATGGTTATAAAATATCGGTAATTTCTTACCAAGATGCTGTGATATTCTTACCTAGAGCTCGTCAGATTTAGAAGTCTCTAATTTTCCGTTTAACGGAGCACGATTTAATAACGAAGAAACTGATATGTTTGTTGTATTTTGACAATTTGGTGCAAGGTAGATGGAAATGTGAGACTTTATACTACATTTCCTAAAAGCTATGGCAGGAAACTTAAGATCTGTTGGTTATGTTCACGGGACATTGCAATTATAACGCCACTAGATTATAACGCTACTACTAAGACTTTTGTAGGGGTAGGCAGAATCTAAATCTCTCTCTCGTTGTTAAGGGCTGAATTTTTTGGCAGCTTATACAAGTTTTGTAGGATTTAGGGAACAAAGAAAGCATGTGCCCAGCATTACAAGGTCCACTAGGGCATCATATTCAGGACCCAAGTAAGCTGGAACTTTAATACTAGCTGCTCCTTTTAAATAACAGCATTACAACGGTTCGCTAGGGCAACAGAACAGCAGCATTTTCAGAACCCAAGTAAGCTAGAACTTTAATACTAGCTTCCCCTTTTAAATAACAGCATTACAACTGTTCGGTAGACCAACAGAACAGCATCATTTTCAGGACCCAAGTAAGCTAGAACTGTAATACTAGCTTCCCCCTTTAAATAACAGCATTGCCACGGTTCTCTAAGGCAACAGAACAGCATCATTTTCAGGACACAAGTAAGCTGTAACTTTAATACTACCTGCCCCTTTTAAATAACAGCATTACAAAGGTTCGCTAGGACAACGGAATAGCAGCATTTTCAGGACCCACGTAAGCTAGAACTTTAGTACTAGTTGCCCCTTTTAAATAACAGCATTACAACGATTCGCTAGGGCAACAGAACAGCACCATTTTAAGGACCCAAGTTAGCTGGTACTTTAATGCTAGCTGCCCCTTTTAAAATAACTAATTTAATGTTATAAATTTTTTATGGAGCCTATAATCGAAATTGCTCCATTTTCTCTAAAGCGCATCTAAATTAAAATAATTATAAAATTATTTAGTTCCTAAAACACAATTCCTTTATTAAATTCATACAAGTAAGCAAATATGTATTTATACACCAAAATGAAAATAATATAACTACAAATTCTCAAAATATTTCATAGAGATTATAAATTCTAATACAATAATAAATCATTACAAAACGATTTATTATATAAATTATTAAATCAATTTCGTATTATATACCCGTTTATCTAGAATTCTTAATGCATTAATTTCGTTTTACAATTTTCATATTCCAAAAAAATAAATAAGACGATTTCTTAACGCCAAACTATTAAATTAAAGTTTAATTTGAATTTTCTTTAACGTTTACTTAAATATGTTTTTCTCTTTTTGAAAATATACTTTTCGGTTGACTAGTGTAGTAACTGATTTGGCCTCGGGCAGTTTTTGAATTTTGTACTCATCTTTTGTCGAAAGTTAAACGCTTCTCGAATTTCTTTAGCCTTTCTTTATTTTGTTGCAAACAACTCCTCCATAATATGGTATATTATCAGTTCATGTCAGCTACTTATTTTCATTTGATGATTTTTCAGCAGCAGCATTTGTTACTTTCATCAAATGATAGATTTGTGTAAAGAGATACAAAGATATTGAATCATTTAAATTATTAGGTATAACATTGAAATCCATTTTTGGTTGGGAACTATTTGTTGCTGTTGTTGTTGTAGAGGATATTGCTGATTTTTCGAGTGGTGTACTAGGATGACGTTTAACAAAACCTGCCAACCATTCCGAATCGGCCAATTCATTTTCTAGCCAAGTTTTTGGTATAGTTTTATTATTTTTCTGCGCAATTAAATAGACAAATTTTCTTATATCATTTCCATCAAGGCCATATTGCAGTTTTGCAAGAGTTTTAATATATTCGGCCAGAAATATTTCCTCTTCATCCGTAAATATTTGCTTAATGTTATTTTTGTTTACAACGTTTCTAATGGTAACACACGTTGTTGTCTGGCTAGACAATTGGTGACGTTTGTAATGTCTCCACAAGGTTGTTTTGGCAATTGTATGCTTTTTAGCAGCAGTTTCTATAGTCATTCCCTTTTCGATATCTTCAATAGCTAAAGATATATTTGTTATATTAATTATGGGCCTTTTAAGGCCAGTATTTTTGCCTCTTGGCATAATAAATTTTAATTATAGTTATTATTATTGTTAATTTGCAATGAATGTATTTACAAAAGAAATCAAGGTAAAAATAAACTTTATGACGTAAAATTAACAATCATTACCGTTATAGTGAAAATAACAGGATGTTTCATATTAAATAAAATTGTAATATTTTGCTCATCAATGTTGTTTTGTTTTCATTTTGTACTATTAAATTAAAAATTTCGATTTTCTTATTATATTAAATTACTTATAATGGTTACGCCTAAAACTATACATTCAATTTTTATATATTTTTTTAACATTTCCTGATCCGTATAACATACTAACCTTGCAAGTGTTTACTATCGAAAATGGCTCTTAAAAGTAGCTTCAAGTTGTTACTAATAGTCTAATTTTCTATCATTTTCTGTTCTTAAAGATGTCACCGTTCGGAAAGAAATGTACCTCGTTTCGATAGTTTTTAAATGACACCCTTTAGTGCAATTTTGAGTGTCGATTTAGTGACATTTAGAAGTCTAAAAAGGGTGATCATTTTCTGTTCTTAAGGATATTACTGTTCGAGAAGAAATGTGCCTCGTTTTGATAGTTTTTAAATGTCACCCTTTAGTGCACTTTTTGAGTGTCGATTTAGTGATATTTAGAAGTCTAAAAGGGGAGGGAGATCATTTTCTGTTCTTAAGAATGTCACTGTTCGGGAAGAAATGTACCTCGTTTTGATAGTTTTTAAGTGATACGCTTTTTAAAAATTATTTTACTTTTTGAGCGTCGATTTAGAGATATTTAGAAGTCTAAAAAGGGGGATCATTTTCTGTTCTTAAGGGTGTCACGTTCCCGAAGAAATGTTTCCCGTTTCGATAGTTTTTAAATGTCACCCTTTAGTGCACTTTTTAAGCGTCGATTTAGATTTAGTGATATTTAAACGTCTAAAACGGGAGATCATTTTCTGTTCTTAAAGATGTCACTGTTCGGGAAGAAATTTGTATAATTTTTTTGTCTAGTTTTCGCTCTCAGATGTAAGCTATCATTCTAGACTAGATTTTTAGATTAAAGGTCGTTACTAATTGATTTGTTATTGTAAATTTGAGAGTCTTTTATAGGTTAGGTTACTAAATAGACACTTTTTCGATAGTTTTATCACCAACAAACCTCTAAATGCTGGCAGGGTAATGAAACATAGCAAAATTGTAATTCTTAATCAGATACTAAAACAAAGTTTATCTAACTGGGAAGGAATAATTGGAAATGAATTAAATCAAATGTAAAATTGTAATATTAAATAGAAAACCGTGTAAATGAAATAATATTTTGAACTGTAATTGTATTATTATCCGCATAAAATGTAAATATTATTTCTATGCAAAAGTATTGGAAAATTATTGTATTATGCAAAAATTAAAAAAAAAGTCATGCGAACTATGCAAAATTGTAAATTTAAAGAAAATATTAACATATTTTTCTATCAGAACTATATTAAGTCGTTGTGGGCTTTAATTTTGAAAAAAATAATTTCAAGCGAATAAATCGCTAAAATATTTATATAAATTAAACATATATCATATATAGTCAATATATTTAAGGAATTGAAATTAATTAAATTTTTTCGCCAAAGCCGATCCGAAACTGAGGCGATTTTTTTCGAAAAATTTCATTTTATTTAATTTTGACAAAAATATCATTCAATTCATGAAATCTTGCATAACACAATCTTTTTTTTTTAAATTAGGTTGACTAATTCAAATAAATATATTTCAATTATTCCTCACATTGATATTAACTGAAATTTCTTTATTTTTGAAAAAAAAAACAACAAAAAATAAACAAAATTTT
Source organism: Chrysomya rufifacies (assembly GCA_014858695.1). Classification (NCBI taxonomy): domain Eukaryota; kingdom Metazoa; phylum Arthropoda; class Insecta; order Diptera; family Calliphoridae; genus Chrysomya; species Chrysomya rufifacies. Next base: position 3,331 of record JACGTJ010006880.1, on the reverse strand, counting down.
TATATTAATAGTGGAAGTAGATTTGAAAAATGAAAAAGCTCAAGTAGAAATATTTTTCATAAATCAATTTCGAAAAAAAATGTAATTTAGAAGTTATACCCTATAGGGGCTTTAGACGATCAAATTTATCTTATGTTTGCTGACTTCAAAAATAGTCTATTTTAAACGTTCAATTTTATTTTTGAAATAAAATTTGATGACACTTCCACGTTAATTTGAATTGTTTTAGCATAGTTTTTACACAAACAATTGGATTCCGCAGAAAATAATATGAAAACTATATATAATATTGAAAAGACCTCGAATTAATCCTATATTTTCTTATAATTAGTAAATTTCATTCAATGAAATATTTTGGTAAAAAAAAAAAAAAAATACTAATCTATTATTTTCATGAGCTATCGTATTGTGATGACATTTTAATTGAGAATTATAGGGGTAATTTCAACATAAATGACAGAGTGGGTTAACAACCCTAGGCCAGAGTCATTATGACACTGAATATATATTAAGCTGTCCTGCCAATTCTACTTATTCGATCCAATGGATTTATGACTCTACACATTTCAATTATAGTTTTGCTTCTACAACAACAACCGTGTAGCATCCAATTCCAGTGTTTGTAGGGATTTTGATCAGTGTAGTTAGAATTATTTCTTCTTTCGTAACTTTAGGTACATTTCAATGTAAAATATTCGTTTTAATTTTGATACAAATTTGGTGGCCCTCGTACACATTAGGTTTTCCGTGCTCTACACTGGGCGCATCCAATTCAACCATAAAGCAGTTCTGTATTTTAAAATTTCATAAATTAAATTTAAAATTGTTTATGTTCCTGTATTTTGGTGAATTTTTAAGAGAAAATTTTAGTTTTTACTCCCTTTACTCTGAAAGTAGGGAAATATGTCAATTGTTTATACCAACTCTTAATACTGTATTATCCTCTTGTATTTCATATTGGGCTTTAAGATAATATGGCAGCTATGTGAATCCTTTACACGATTTCTACGCAATTTTTCATATTTGCTTTAAACTAGTAGTTGTTAGTTAAACTAATAAGTTCTACTCAGGATTTATATGAAATTGAAACTTTTCAATATATTTTGGGAAGATCTAATACAGAAATCACTTACCGAACGAACACAACAGTAATTTAAGGTCGTTCTCTTATAAAGCCTTATTTTTGATATCAAATGTAAACTTCCATATTACTGTTTTTTTTTTTTCAGAAAATGTCAACTAGATGATTGGGCCAATCACAAACAAAACTGCATCAAGATTTAAACACAACAATCTATTGATTAGGAATAATTTCTTCGAATGCACCACACACTTTCAACACATTAATTTCTTTAAAAATTAATTTATAACACAATTTCCTTCTTTTTTAATATTTATCAATTTTAATAATAAAAATTTCCTGATTTAACATTAAAAAAATGTTTGTTGTTGTTAATTACATCTATGTTTTTAGCCACTTTTGTTGTTATTTTGGTGTGTTTTTGATAAAAACAAAAACAAGATGCATCGTTATCATCTACACATAGATGAACCCCATCTACATACTAAACTACAAAATTAGTTTAGCTGTTTTGTCTGAGGTGCTCCTTGACGACATCCAAAGCTTGGGTTTCCTCACCGAAGTCCTTGATGACAACAACGGAACAGCCGCAAACCTTACGGGGCTTGCCTTCTTTGTCGATCTTGCACAAACCAGACCATTCACCAAGTTTCTTGTGAGAATCGACACGGATCAAGGGGATTTGATGTTCATGACAGAGGGCAGTAACGAGCTTCTTGTAGTTGGGTTCGTCAAAAGACTCAGCCAAGATACACAAAACAGCTTGACGTCTAAAAATAAAGAAAACATGAAGTTAATTTCATCATTCAAAGAACATAGATAAAAACATGAATACTTACTTGTCCAAGGCCTTGCAAGCTTGGTGAATACCATGTACAAGACCATCGGCAATTAAAGACTTCTTCAAAACTTCTTGCAAAGCTTGGTTAATATCCATGGTGCCACCTACGGCGGGAGCAGCAGAGGGAACATCTCTGTTAGAATACAACAAAAAGAAAGAATTGCATTTTAGTCTCCGTACTTCATTTACTATAAGCTCATTTATAGATTAATTAATACTTTAGCCTTTCAGATTAACATTAATTTCACTTTTACCCATTGTTTATGTTTGGGCATTTCATTTGTGGGCTATGTATTTTATATTTAATTTTAACACTTACACATCAACGTCAGCCATATTTATATGTATTTGTCGTCCTTGAACTGAAATTATAAAAGATTTCACTTATTAATTTAAAGATGTTCATTATATTTTATAATTAAAATTCTATAGCGGCTTTAGCAGCAAATTCGTTGCTTTCGTACCTTTTTGACAACCGGAAAGAAAGAAGGGATTTTTGCAGCCAACTTCAGGTTATTTTTATTTTTTTCGTTAAATTTTTGGCATATGTGGTGTACGTTCAGTGAATTCGTTAAGTATTTCGTATATATACGATAGTTGCCTGTTGTGTTAATCTACATTTTCTTTCATTTGCATACTTACGTTGAATTAAAAAATAATTTAAAACTTTTATATTATTAATAAAATAATATAAACATTATCATCAATAAAGGCAATCTATTGTTTATAATAAGCATAAGTAGTCCGTAAAAGAACGAAAAGGAAAACGTTTAGAGTATTCTGAATTATATTCTCTATCACGAATATTAAAAACAAATCTAGCTATCATATTAAAAATCTTAAGCATGAGACTACTAATAAATTTTTCGCATTTGTCTACTAACAATGATTTAGATTTGATACTCCGCCAAGACAAAAAAAAATTCTTCACGGTTTAAGTTCATAATTCAGCCTCTTTACGTCAACAAATTATTCTGAATTAATAAAATCATTAGCACGAAAACAACAGACATTATCATAAAGATTTATAAACAAATTATACCACCTAGCGCTGAATAGCTAAAAAAAACTACATTTTATAAGGTAACGCGTATAATCAAGGGCAATCGTGATGGTGGTTGCTAATTACTGAGGCTATATTTTTAAACTCTCTAATATATAATTTTTTGAAAATTTTCGATGTTTCAAATCCACTTTTTTATGTCTTCAAGTTTAAATCAGTATCGTTTTTAAAAACAAATCAGGTTTGATTTAACAACAAATCAGATTTGAAGTTCTACCATAGATGTGACATTTTTATACCCAACTATCAAAAAATGATGTCATTCCGTTTGTAACATGTTAAAATATTCGTCTAAGACCCCAATATGTATATATATTCTGGGTCCTGGTAAGATTCTAAGTCGATC
>JACGTJ010006872.1:0-17023 GCA_014858695.1 Chrysomya rufifacies | reverse complement strand
GAACTAGAATTGAATTAAAATTGAACTAGAACTGATCTAGATTTGATTTAGAACTGAACTAGTACATAATTAGAACGGAGTTAGTACAGAATTAGAACAAGAAAATAAATAAACCGCAGTTTTATAATTCTGAATTATGTAAATCTTTGCATATTTATAAACTTAAGCGATATCAATTAATTATTCATAATTTCATAAACAATAGAATAATTGTTTCTTATTTTGGTTAAGATACCAAATATATAAAAAAGCTCATATGATTTTTTGTTTTAATTCTATAAAAAAGGCCACAATAAATTCATATTTTATAGCTATAAAGCTATGGTTTTATGAGTCATTTAAAAACTTATTAGAAATTCTGTTTAATTCGTCATTAAACCGAGTTTATCATCATTATGTATTTATAAATTTCAATAATTATCATTAAGCTTTTAAACTTTATGAAAAGACAAAGTTTGTTCTACACCATTTGCTGAAAGAATTTGATGTTTTGTTTTCATAAGATTTTTTTTTTATTAATGAAATTAGCTTTTTGGGGGAAATAATGATTTAAACAAAGAAAGACATTGTGTTATATTGAGAGGAAACAATTTATTCAGAGAATGTGAAAACAGATATTTATGCAACTGATTGGGAGGATCAGGAAGCCAAAAGATCTGTCGGTAATTGTTTAAGATGAGCAGTGTATTCGACTTATAACATCCGATTCTGGTGCTAGGTGTGCTAGACGGACCTCTAGGCAGCATTGTTATAAGACATTTATATAGGGGGCTGTTTGCTCCAAATTAGATAGATCTTCCGCCATTGATTACATATGTATTTCCATCGTTTACTTACCTTGATTGTAGACATGCTGTCTGAGATGTTCGTTAAACTTGTGAGGATCTAGCTTGTATCCTTTTTAACTTTAGCTAGCTATGCAGCGTATACCATAGAAGCCATTGCCCGGAAAATAAAGTTGATTAAACCTTCAATAAAAGAATTCCATTTTATACAATCATTCAATATGTTTGGTATTGAGGCAAATCATTTTTTTCTTCTTCATTTTCGGCTCAATGAATTCTATAAAACAACAGATTTTTATTACACATACGTTTATTGATTTTAATTTGTTTAAGCAAAAACAAAAAAAAGAAAAAAAAACTTTTTCTCCATAAAGAAAATTTTCATAAAATTTTACAAACTACAACAATAAATTCACCTACAAATAAGCAAATAAAACAAAAGCATCAAAAATAAAAATAAATCGTTTACAAAAATAATAACGATGATAATTGTTGTTGTTGATTTTCTTGTTAAAAAAATTGCAATCTCACAAATTCATTCACCAACATTCGTTTACTTTTATGGTAGAAAAAAAAAACAGCAGATTTTTTTTCCTAGTCTTATGCAAAATCATATAAAAACACTTTGTATTTATTTTACTTGTTTCTTATTGCTTTTGTTTTCTGCTATTTTAGCAGATTTTCTTTATTTTATCATTTGTAAGCAAATACACTTAGATAGAAAAAAAAAACATTGAAATACTTTCACAAACAAATGTTAGGAATATAAAAACAAAATTGATTGATTTCTATGTTGTTGTCGTTATTATTTTATAAAATGCGCTAAGTGAAGAAAATCCAAAAAGTTTAGAATAACACTCAAAGGATTTTTAGAGCTAAAGGCTTTACTAAACACACACACAATCAATCAGAGAAGACAATGCTTCTATCAGTTCTAGTTTAGTTATAGTTCAGTTATAGTTCAGTTCTAGTTCAGTTGTAGTTCAGTTATATTTCTGAAACTATAACCTTAGTAGTAAAGATGAAGTTATATTAGTAAGAACGTTAGTGTAAAAAAAGTTTTTGAAGCTCTTTGTCGTTATGTCTTGTAAAACATTTCTTTAAGCCGTTGTTCTGTACCACGACATTTATATGCAACAAAATGTTGCAATTTATTTATTTTGGCTTTCCAGCAAACATAAATTTTGTTAAGCAGAAAATAAGATTTGATCTAAAGAATAAAACAAATGACGTTATTTGAAGAGATTTACATTGTTGCAACAAATGTAATACATTTGTTAATGATGATTTGTAAAAGGCGATACGACAATTGGTTTTGAAACGAGAACGAACAGTAAACTTTATTTAAGACCTGATAAGTGTTTGCTGCTAAATTTTTATATTTTCTTTTGTTTGCCCACAATTACCTAAAATTTCCAATAACCACAAAACTCTATTCATTCCTTTTTCAGTGTCAAGCTTCATTTAACATTTCTATAGTTATGTCTTTTTTTACCTAAGAGCAATTTGAGAGACCCCATTCTATTATTTTTGTGACCCTTTCAAAAGATCCACTTTGAGCTTCATAAACACCTTAAAATAACAGCAGCACAACACTGAAAAAAGTGGTGTAAAATTGTTTTTAAATTAAAATTGAAAAAGAAAATAATTTAAAAATGAAATGACGTGAAAAGAACAACAATTGCAACCCATAAAAGTTCATAAGCTACAAGAAGTTGAAAGAGGTAACATGACTGTTGGTTTCCATGGTTTGGATGCACTGGAAGTCATAAAAATCTACCAGTGGATACAAAACAAAAATACATTTAGTGAAAGAGGTCGTGGCCATAATTGCATTTCACTGCATGTTTTTCAATTCGTTTATATTCTGTTTTTCATATACGATTTAATAGAGGCTGCAACAAGAACCGTGATGTTTTTTCTTTTGTTTTTTTGAGTCAACGAAATATTTAACACGTGCAAATGTGAATAGTTTCGTGTATTTTTTCTTCAAGATTCCTCTTTCTTGCTCCCTCATTTGTTAAAGATCAGTGTACATTTTAACCAAATGAACATAATCTTAGCTGCTGGAATATCACAATGACTTTAATTAATAGCCAGGGTTAGAGGTTATTATTACTTTCAACTGGGGTAAAGCTAATGGCTAGAATTATAATTTTCTGAGACTGTAATCAAATGGATTATGGATTTGAATAGATATATATTAAGTCTAGACTTTCAGTTTCTGCTACTATTTTCGTTCTAGTTCAGTTTTTGTTCAATTTTTAGTTCAGTTGCAGCACAGTTTTAGTTCCACTTCTACTTCCAGTTCTAGAATTGAACTAGAACTGACCTAGAACAGTTCTAGTACAGTTTTATTTCCGTTCTGTTCAAGTTCAGTTCTAGTTCAGTTCAAGTTCAGTTCTAGTACTAATTCACTTCTGGTTCAGTTCTAGTTATCTTACGTTTTTTACTATTTGGTTCCTGCAAGGAGAAATTAAAACTACATAATCAACATTAATTTTTAATGCAAATTTTTGTCTTAATGCAAGCTTCGACTTTATTATTAGCCTTTTAAAATATTTCAGATTTATTACCAAAAATGTTCCATGCTATACCCCTGTGCACTGTATGTGTCAGTGTGTTTTTCTTTCTCTCTATCTTGTGTTAACAGTAGTAATACTAATTATAATTTCAGTTTTAATTTAACAGCTAATGATCATAATTTTGCACCTGGTGTTCATTTTATATGCTTTTATTATGTTAGCACACAAAATTTATTTAATTTTTTTTATGTTTTCCTGTTTAATTTGCTTATAACTCATAAAAGTAGGTTTTATTAGAAATACATTTTTTTTAGATTATTAACAAGAATTAGGTATTATGTTTTTTTATGAGAGATAAAAAGCATGTGCCTTTATTTGTAAATTACAAATTTTAGTTAAAAATGTAAATGACCTGCTGTTATGGCCGGTAATAATTTTTATTGAAAATTTTCTAGTAAAATTTTTTATTTTAGGAAGTTTTGAAGTTAGAGAAAAGAATCGTATAGTATAGAATCGTATAATAAAAACAGTGTCGATTCTTTTAAAAAAGTTTAAACTTTAATCAATAATTAAGAAATTTTATAACAAATTTAAATAAACTTAACATAAGGGTTTAACATTTTTCAGATTTAGTAATAATTTAGATCGTAGTTAGAAAATGGTTGAAATAAAATCTTATTCCAATTTATAAAGTTTTAGATAATAAACTTAATGGCATTAATATTTATTTGTTTAATTAATCACTATTTTATAAAAGCTTTTGCAAGTTCTTTATCAAAATTATAATAGTTAACTTACATATAACTCTCTGACGTCTTTATACTAAAAAGCCTTAAACTTACTTACGCAAAATCATGACGCATATAACCAGACAGACGGACTGACAAACATGCCTATAAACATTTATGCTACAAGCAAACATCTTAATCGCATTCCCATGATAATAAATATATGTTTCATAAAAAAAACATATAATAAAGTCTTTAAGCTAACAAAATTAAATATTAATTTTTTCTTTCCAACATTCAACTAAACGATAATTATTACCAAAAACGTTAACGGTGTAAATTAAATCCCACTGTAAATGGTTAAAACTACTTTAAAATCGTTAAGCCAAAATTGGTTGAAGCACCAAAACAAAAAAAAAATCTAAAAAAACATGTAAATGACAGTAACAACACGGTGACAGCGTTAACAACAACAATATGATCAAGTAAACTAAAATTAACTTGAATCATAAACACCAATAAGACCAGCCAGAACAAATGGCAAAACAAAAAAATTATACGAAATGAAAACAACTTTAAAGACACGCGCGTTGTTATTAAAAAAAATAATAATCTTATGAACTTATAAAGTATAAAGCGTTAAAATACAGTTGGTGATAAAAAATCAGAAATGGTTTAAGGCTTAATCGAACTAAACTAGAACGGAACTAGTACTGAAGTAGAACTAAACTAGAATTTTAAAATTTATAAAAAATTAATTTAAAGTTCTTAACATTTTAACAATTTTAAAAAACATACAATAAATTGAGTTACATTAAAGCTAAAATTGTTTAAACATAATCTACAAACATAATTTATCATTAAAACAAATAAAAAATTAACTTTTTCAATCTCATCTCATTTCTATAGAAATAAATTTACACATCATTTAAAATAAAACAAATTAATAACAAAAGGAACAAACTCTAACAATTTAAACTTCATTAAAATCTTAAATTTTGATAAAAGAAATGAAAATAAAAATAATGAAATTCTTACCATATACCACCTGTTATCACGTTTTAAGATAAATTACCAGGACTAAGGCATATATATATACACATTTAAAAACACAGGCAGGTACCTAAATATATAAAAGAGTAGCGTTACTGACACACTCACTGACTGATTCATCAACTCACAGCCTCATCCCTAATGCTAAAATGTTAGAAGAAATATCGGTAATATTATATCCTTCGAATTAAGAAAAACATGACTTTTTTGAGATCCCAGTTACTTTGTAATGAATTAACATGAATTAGTTACTCAAGAGAAAAACAAATATTTGTTTAGTACTTTTCAGAACTTGATAAATTTAAAGTAACAAATCGGGCCTTATTTTGATACTATTTTTAACTGTTTATATTTAATAATAAATAAAAATTGTTCATATGGGATTCGCATACGAAGAAGGGTATTAGAATGGTACATAATTTAAAAAAGTACCAAAAGTTAAAAAAAAATACTCTTAAATTTTAAAAAGTACCAAAAATCTACAAAAAATGAAAAAACACATAAAAATATATAAAAAAAACAAACCAGAAGGCAATAACTTAGTGTCGGGTTATCTTCTCGTCCAAATATATTTGTATGTGTACTTCTATTTAATATTGAAACTGTCAATAATACATAAATAATGTTTTTTTTTCTTGTGATTTAAAAGGCAATAAACGGCTTCAACATCGGTAGAGATGTACAAAACAAAACATTTTATATTTCCATATTCTCTTCGAATGATTAAAAGAGTCTTGCAAATATTTAAGCAACCAAATGTTATCAAGAAGAACTGAAGTATTTAATCCTAAACTTAAATTTGTAGAAAATATGACAGATTTAACCTTTTTATAAGTTAAAAAAAATATTTCATCTTTTATTGATGTAGGGTATTTTAAATTTAAATACTTTATTGTAAAAAATGTCTTCTTTGAAGAAAAAATCTTAACAAAACAAACAAAAAGGAAATATTATAATATCTTCACCATTATAAATGCGGAAGGTGTATAGCGTTTGTTCAAAAGTTTGTACCAAAAAAAAAATAATCTAAAGTTCCCAACCTTAACGACTCAGGTTAATTTGGCACTTTTTTAGACATTTTGATAAAATTTGTTGTAGGTTATAACTTTGGTACAATGACAATGTTAGCCATAATCAGTCCATTATTTAATCTAACCCAATAAACCGAAATAAAACTGAACTAGAACTGAACTAGAACTGAACTAGAACTGAACTAGAACTGAACTAGAACTGAACTAGAGCTAATTCATTCCAAACCGTACAAAATATGTCGCGGTAGTGCCGTGGTACAACGAACACTTAAGTGTGTTAAAAGAAATGACCATATTTATTCTAATTAAATATCTGTAAGATAAATTTACTCTCAAGGGTGTCTCTGTATTAAACTATATCACGAGGCAACAAAAAATTATTAAATTTATTTGTTAAAATACAAGTGTTTATTAAGAGCTTAAACGACTTTTTTCAATCTGACGTTTTACTTAATTTTTTATTAACAAATAGCTGACAATTGAACTATCTACCTTCAAAATTATTAGAAAATTTTCCAACTGATTTCCCTTGAGGAAATGGTGTAGTCTTAAACAGATAACAAATATGTGTATATAAACAATGGTATTTGCAAAGGAATGGGAAGCAAAAAAAAAATTGCAAATGAATATATGAATGTTTTGTAAGTATAAAACGGATTTTGGCTAATGCTAGACAGACGCATTACATATTACGAAAAGGGAAACGGAAATTTCTTTCAAATATGGTGTCATTATCCTTAGATTATTACACGTATATAAAATTATACATATGTATATTATACTCACATATAAAAACAACACACAAGTGGTTTAATATTTAAAAATATGTTGGAAAGTGTTTACAAGTGCAGTAAAATATGAGACATGTTTTTTTTTAGAGAAAAGCTTTTTAAATAGACAATAAGACAGACAACTGTAGGATGTAAAGGAACTTTGTTAATTAAAATTGCTCAAATTTAAGGAATTTTTTTAATTACCATAAGTTTATTAACTTCAATTTTTTTTGTAAGGGTCTTGGGAGTATATAATTTCAAAGAACCTAATATTAAATATATTAACAACATAAATTTCATGGCGTGTGTAAATAGTTAAGGACTAGTGCATGTGTTTGTAGTTTTAAGTAGAATTTTACTTTGTAACTAATTTACTTGCTTTTTAGATGCTATAAAAGGGGAAAGAAAACAGGATATTAAAGATAACTATACTACAGTAAGAAAAGTAAGAGAGAAAAAAAAATTAATGAGATAGATTATTATCATTTAATTTACCAATATTACCAGGAAACCTTACAATTCCTTTGTGTAAAAAACAATATAGGTGATAAAGGAGGAACTAGAACATGAAGAAAAAAAAAAAACAAAACAACCAACTATAAAAACTTACCATCATCATCGTCAATTAAATCTCCTAGATCAGGTTCATCGTCATCATCATCCTCATCGTCATCATCTTCATCGGCAGCTTGTACAGCAGCGGGTGCCACTTCATTGGTAGCCTGTTGACGGGCCAAACCACGTTCCTGACGTTCGACTAGTTTAACGGGTGAAGCTTGAGCTTGTTGCAGTAACAGTACACTAAGTACACACAGTAAAATAACAAATTTCATTGTGATCTAAAATTAAATTGAAAACAGAAACCAAAGACAATTAGTATTTATACTATGTAGTTAAAACTTTAAAGATTCAATCAATTATTTAAATGCTAGTATGTTTTATTTTGTTGTAGAAAATCCTATTGGAATGGCTTAAACTTTTAAATTCCTATGAAAATATTTTCATTTGTATTTTTCATTCATATATTTATTTGTTTTGTAACCACATAACGTTATAAATATATTTATATTGAATGCATATATTTTTTTATGGGTTTTCCCCTATGAATGTTAATAAATAAAAGTTTTGTGGCAAAATGTTTGATTTGATATTTTATGAGATTTTAAAAGCTTAAATAAATTTACTTGAAAATAAAAGTTATATAAAAAACGAAATTAAGTAATATTCTCCATAGATTCAAAATTAAGCACAGAAAAAAAATTAACAAAAGTTTTATACAAAATCTTTAGTTTTCAAAAGAGCTTTCTGTAATAGTTTATTTTTATCAATATATGTTAAAACTTTAGTTAAACTTTAATAAATTTTGAAATTTTCATATGCATGATATAGCTTAAAGCTTTTTTAAACTTTATTCATAAAGTTCTCAAAACTTTTCATACACATTAAGTTTCTTTTATCCTAACATGCAGAAGCTTTCGTCAAGCTTTAAGAAATGTAATAGTTTCCCTATGCATGTTATAGCTTAAAGCTTTTTCAAACTTTAACTATAGTTTTCAAAAATCTTTCTGTAATAGTTATTTTTATCAAGACGTGTTAAAGCTTTTGTTAAATTTTAATAAATGTAAAAGTTTCTCTATGCATGTTATAGCTCAAAGCTTTTTCAAAATTTACTTGAAATTTTAAAACATTTATTTATTTTTACATTTTTTTTTTATAAACTTACTATGTTACAGTAAGATTAAGCTTTTTGTAAATTGATTTTTCTTTTGCTTGTTAACTAATCCAATAAAACTTGAAAATCATTCATATATCATTGAATATAAAACATACAACAAGCTATTAAACTTTTTTAACTATTGTGATATATCATTTTAAAGCTCTTAGTTTTTTACAACTAACTTTTTTTATATTAATATCGAAAGTTTGTTAAACTAATTTGAAGAACCCATAAATAACAAGATTTATTTTAACTTTTTTTTTTTTGTTAATAAAAATTTCAATAGTGTTTAGCCTTATCACTTAATCATTGAATTAAGTGTGTGTGTGTAGATTATTAGGCAGAAATTTATGTCTTTTAAAAATTGGACAAAATTTATGTGTACATTGACAAGATAACAAGCAATTCAAAGTGAAGCATTGTGAACTTATTACCGAAGAGCTTTAATCATTTACGAATCACTTGGCTATATACAATCGTTAGATTTGCTTTGCTTTTTAAGCTTTCAAGCTCAATTGATATAGATTGTTAAAATCTTTCTCTAACATCTATTTAAGATAGATTAAAGCTTATCCATTCTTAGTTTAATTTATAATTTTGATAAAAAATGTATTTTTTCCTTGGAATTGTTCAATGAATTTATGTCGAAAAGCTTTCTGTAAGCTTAATAATCAGTTTGTTTATGTACAAGTTGTTTCGATGATGAGTAATAATTTCATCAACAACAGCTTGTCTTCTACATATCAAGTTTCGAATAAGGTTTTTTTATGATTATTGCAAAGCTGTAATGTAACTGAAATTGTAAACATATTGTAAAGTCAAATATAGCTTTAAAGTTTACTTTAAAGTTTTTTTTATCATATAAAGTATTAAATATTTGAAGTATTATTTTTCAGGTCCTTAAAATGAAAATAACACAAATATGACTTAAAATTATCTTGAAAGCTCTTAGAAAGCTTAAGTAAATTCATAAATTTTTATGCAAATATTTATAAAACATGTTAATTAATTTACGTTTGTTAAGTGGAGAAAGTGTTAGCAATCTTTAATCACTAACTAACCAACACTAAACAAATATCAAATGTATCATTTAATCACTGAATCGTACAACTTGTTCACACATAAAATAAAAGTAAAAGAAAAATGAAGCTATACTAAACTGTATTGATATTATAAACAAGTATAAATACTAAAGTCAATCAAACCCGACTATATGATATTCTAAATCAATATATGGGACAAGGTGAAATAATGAACGGATCATGGCCAATTTCGATATGCTTTGCCTTTATGCTAAAATAAATATATTTCAAGAGGTGTAACTTGAAAGAGTGCATCGATCCGAATGAAATTCGTTGCTTAAACTAAGTTCCATCAGCAAGACAGACGGACGGACATCGTTAAATCGAGAGAGAGAGAGATAGAGATTCTCTGTCATACGTTATACTTTAAGTTGGATTTCCAAACGGTTTCATTTCCATGCTTTACAAATATCACAACACACTCATTATACCTTTGTACCATACCGAAATTCTGTCCATCATAAAAATATCAAAAAATTAGGCACAATTTTGATATGGACACCCAGTAAGATGGACGGACACATCGTATGTTATACTTTAAGTTGGATGTCCAAAGTCTTTCATTTCTTTGCTTCATTAATATTATCATAAAACCCCTATTTGCCTATATTTATGTTGTAGTTTATAAACAACAACTAACAAATTAAAATATCAAAATATGGCCTTCATTGTGTAGACAAGTTTTACATGGACAGATGGATGGACATCATTAAATCGACAGTGATTTTTCATTACATCGTTTACTTTAAGTTGGATGTTCAAAAGTTGCATTTCTATGCTTCACAAATATTGCAGGGTACTAACAAATGAAAATATCAAAATATGATATTTCCGTTCATCAAGACGGACGGACGGACGGACGGTGATTCTTCATCGTATCAAGGTATACTTTAAGTTGGATGTGCAAAAGTTGTAATATCAGCACAAACCCACTATAACCTCTATACCAATGATGGATGGTGTAGGGTATAAACAGCAACTAATACAGCTTTAACCAAAAACTTTGCATACAATGGACATACAGAAAAACAGACAGACAGACAAGTATTGCAGAGAACTATATATCTCATTCATACTTTACACAAAATAAAAGCGAGATATGTTTTTTTGTTTTCTATAGATTTTTAAAAAATTTTTGTTTACACCATATCCCTTAAAACTATTAATATGGATAGCATTGTACAGGGGACATAAAAGTAACTTTGAATATATAAAATATATATAACATTATTTAACATTAATACCAAAACGATGTAGACACTGTATTTCAATGTATCCCAAAACAAAAAAACACTATTGTTGTCAGAATAAATATTGTTTTTCTCATTTTTTTTTTTTTTTGGTTTAAATGAAACTTCTTTTTTGCTATATATAGTTCATTTTATATATTTTTATGTGAGAGTACTATTTTTTCGTTCGATCGGTACCATAGCGTATTGACAGGTAAAATTGATGTATATTGTTGGTAGTGTAAAATAGGGAGATTTTAAATGGGGGCGAATATAGTTGCTTATATGTATGTTAGTATATTACTTGGCGAAATTACAAAAATGTGTCACTTTTTTCAGTTTGTTTGCTTGTTTGTTTGTTATTGTCATTTATTGCAAATAACTGTACGTAAAGAAAAAGATATTGATCAATATGTTTTTGCAGGTTTTTAAAAAGAAACATGTATGTTTTCATTTAAATTATAAACATGGTCATTGTGTAACGTTTTTTCGTTGTTCACTTTTTCTATATACCCATCACCAATAAAAAAATGATGGGAAGGTCTATTGGGTTTTACATGGCGTTTGGTAACATGTTAAAATATTCATCTAAGACCTTAAGATGTATATATATTCTGGGTACTGGTAAGGTTCAAAGTCGATCTAGCGATGTCCGTACTTCTGTCCGTCTGTCTGTCTGTAGAAAGCACAATAAAGATTGCACGGCATGAGCTAGGAAAACGAAATTTGGCACAAACTGTATAGGGTTTGTATGGCATTGAAAATGGGCACAATTGGGTTATAAATAACGAGTTATGGAACAAAAACCCATGAAAATTTGTCATTTTGCAACATTTTAGTACAAAATGTGTCATAAATATGAAACGGAATAACGAACACACATAATATAGCAACAAGAAACTAAGATGGCAAAAATGTCGCCCGCTCATAAAAATATGCCTTTTTAGGCATATTTTTCGCCCTAAATATGAAAGGGAAAAACGTACAAACATGAAATTTTAGACTGACTGTTAGATAGTAGGAAGAGTATTGGAAATTAGTGAGCATGCTCCCATCACCCACAAAAATTTGTGATGTATTTTGTAATACAAGATGTCACAAATGTGAAATGAATAGAGGTAAACGATGAAATTTCCGATGTGTCGTTGTATTTAAGGTTTTATTATAGCAGGACTGTCTTCTTAATTTTACTTCAAACCAAAAAACTTACAACTTAAATACACTTTAATATATTTTGATGGTGGGTATTAAAGATTCGGCCATAGCCAAATATAACATTCTTACTTGTTTTTATTTAAAATACCAATAAAAATACATGGCAATACATAAAATAATCATTAACAGTTTGGTTTTATGTTAAAAAAATAAATAAATGTTATTATTGGATTAATTACTACAAAAAAAAAATTGTTTATGGTTTTCGTTTGTATGATGTATTTATAATGTTTCAATTATTTCAAGAGAGAAGTTCTTTTTTTGTTAATGGGATTTTAACAATCATAACATTTAATTGAATATTGTGTGAATTTCGGAAAAGTAAGTCAATTAAAGTAGATATTTTTAACTCTGGCAAAAAGCAAGAATTAAAAATTTATTAAACTTTTTATGTGAGATATAATTTCAAGATTTGACTCGTATCTTTGAATTTAATTTTGCTACAACAATTTTGATCTCTAACTAAAGTTTTACAAAAAATAACCTTTATATCAATTGTACCATATCCCAGTGAGTTCTAATAAATCTGGTAATATCTATTGAAATTAATATTAGGTGTTTTTCAAAATGTATTAGTTACAATTGAAACACAAACATATACTACTAGTATTTTCTACAAATTAAGTTTAAGAAAACTTAATATATAACATCGATTTGTTATCCGATCGAGTTATAACATATATCATAATAACGTAGATATTCATAGCAAACTATTTGCCAAATTTCATGAAAAACATTTAAGCCGTTAAGAGATCACAGAAGCACAAACAAACTAACACTCAAACATTTATACTCTCTGTTATTTTATATAGAGATTATGCTTAGTAATAGCCAAATCTTTTTTCTCTTTCTTTCTTCCTGATTTTGTTAATAAGACAAATTGTTAACTTTCTCTTTTATGTTTTCAAAAATCCCTAGAAATCGGGAATTTTTTTTATATATCTTGTTATCGCTGGAAATTTTCACTATTAGTTTCTGGTGAAAAAATATTATATACTTTTTTTTAATTTTGATTTTTAATAAATTTAAGACATTGAAATATTTAAAGTAAATATGTGAAATAAAAATAATATCTCGAAATCTAAATTTCCTGGTTAGAACTTCGTTTTTTTAATAAATTCTTTGATAACGTTTTTTTTTTTTTTTCAGAAAATTTTTCTTCTTTGTTGTGAAATTTTCTTAAAATTTATAAAAATTTTGATTCGATTTGAAAATTTTGAAAATTTTCTATATTGACTATTATTTCTAGTGAAATTCAAGAAGATTTTTTTAAATTTCTAATATACGGAAGTTGAAAAACACTTCTCAATCAAAATACGGTTTTATACAAAACTAATTGTCTAAAAATTCCATAATGATTTCCCGGGACTGTGACGGATATCGTTTAGATTGGATTACACAATATTTTGCATATAGAATAACAAACTCTATCATTTTTATATCCACTATCATATCGGTGTTTGTCATTCCATTTTTAAGATTTAATGATGTCCATTCATCTCTCTCGATGTCTGTTGAAAGTATGAGCTACGTAAACAGGAGCTATTAAAGTAAAATTTAACACAAACATCTCTCTTAGGATTGATTTGGTATTGAAAATGTATAAAATCGGTTAATAACTGTTTGAATTTAAAATTACGAATGTATATTTAAAAATGTTATATCTCGAAAACTAAAAATATTATAACTTTATGCTTCAAATTGTATTCTAAATAAAACAAAAAAACAAAATAAGTCAATTCCTAAGAATTATTTCATAGAACAAAATAAAGAATTTTGAATTTTATTATATGTTTGAAGCAAACTTATTCCAACATCCATTTAAAAAGATGAAAATGTTCAGAGTTTCAACTCAACATTGTATCATTTCTCTTAAGAAACATATAAACTTGTTGCTGCAACATATACAAAACTCGTTTAGGCCCTAAGAAAAGAAACAAACTTTCGTTTTTAATTAATTTAATACAATTTAAATCACTTTCTTTTTTTTTCAGTTTCTAAATCTTTTATTTTCTTGGAACTTTTTCAAAAGAATTTCCATTTTAATATCCCTTTTGCTACAGAAACAAAAAAACGCACACCTACAAACAAACACACACACACATATATTAAACAATAAAAAATTAAAAGAGAAAAAAATGGTCTTTAGTCCAAAAACTCATAAAGAAGTTAAAGAAACCTGTATTGAAATTAAAAGAAAGTTTGTTGCTGAAGACAAGGTTTGAAACCAGTAAATGGGTGAAATTCAATTCAGTTATTTATTGAACGCATAAAAATGTGAAAAGAAAAATACTTTAATTTCTTGGTAATGTCACAAAAGTAAAAGTTTGTTTTTTTTCATTCATTCTTTCGTTTTGAATGTGCAGTAAATATTTAAGTTGTTTTCTATATGAATTCTAAAGGAAAGTTATTTTTGTTGTTGTCTAACTATTTTTTATTTCATTCAAATTTGTTGCTTTAAATTGAAATTGATGATTGTTAATGGTTGCCAAGAATTGTTGACAAGAATCATTTTTATTTTTATTTTTTTATTGTATGTGTTGCCAATGTTTATTATATGAATAATTTACCTTTGATAATTGTTGACATATTATTGACATATAGCTATTTATATTTTATAGTTAGGGGAATACTTTTGTTAAAAAATCTATGTATATTTATTTGTTATTACATATAAATTTTATGCATTAAGAGTAAACAGATAAAATTTGGAAAAAAAAAATATTTAGTTTAAAGACTAATAACCCAAATAATTAGTATTTTAGTCCTCAATTTTAGATATATGTATAATAAAATAAATCGTGCGTAGACCACGTCAATAGTCTAAAAATTATAGTTAAGCAATAGATTTTGAAAAGGAAGGGTATAAAAACCTTCCTCACAAAGTAATTTGTGAGGAAGGGAGAAATGTAAAGAGGTACCAGCGAAAATGATTTCACTTGTGAAAGCATTGTATGATGGTGGAGTCCTACATGGAAATCGTCTAAGCAGAAAAATACCGGTTACAATATTTGTAAGGCAGGGGTGTGTTCTGTCCCTGCTACTCTTCCATATCATGCTTGATATGGTAATGAGACATGTATCAACAAATGCGTGCGGTATAAGGTGTAGTAGGCACAAGCATCTGGAGGACCTTGATTATGTTGACGAAAAATGCTTGATGACGCATAGTTTCACGGATATGTCTACGAAACGAAAGCCCGTAAGTTGATGGAGGAAGACATAGTCTTTGCGTATTAACTCCAACGTGACAGAAAAGATCAGAATTTAAGGCACACTTCGAAAAGGTTGATATATTCTATTACCTAGTGAGCATTATAAACAAAACCGGTGGCTCGGAGGAGGATATTGCTAAACGTCTTAAAGCTTCTGGACGGCACAGCAGTGTCAGGAGATAGATAACACTATCACTGAACGTTAAAATTAAAATCTTTAACTCCAACGTAAAATCCGCATTGCTAAATGGCTATGAGAGTTGGAATCTTTGCCCATGCGACTACAATACCTTGCAAGTGTTTGTCAATAGATGCCTACGTTAAATGCTAAAAATTTTCTGGCCTAACATAATATCCAACGCCAGATTATGTTCGACTACTAGTCAGGTTGCAGTACGTACAGAAATCCGTAAGAGGAAGTGGAGATGGATCAAAGAAGGCGTCCTTCATCGCTAACGTTGTGTAGGTAGCCGAAGAATGAATTCGGAAAATCTGGTAGAATTTGGGGGCAAATAAAAACCATCACTCAAAATAGACCAGAATGACGGAATATATAATCACCCAGTAAAAATTGTGCCTTTGGTGAAGTATTGGATATTTTGAGGTATTCAGAAATTCACTTAAAATAGTCTGCTTTCTGTAATGCCCTATCGGAAGATAAGTTATAAGCGAGAGAGAATTTTTCTCACACAAAAACATATGTTCAAGTAATACTTGAACATATGGACTTTGCTTATTATTTCTAGTAGTTGAAGCCGGGAATTAAAAATTCGATCAAGTCGAATATAATTTTACTTTCTTTGTAATATTAATGGAGTATTTTTGCATTTTAAATGCGTAAACATGTTTACATATTTCCATTTTGCTCTATTTAAATAAGCAACTTAAAGTTAAAAAAATCATAGACATATGTCCTAAAACAAATATAGTAATATTTAAACTCAAAACACACTTTTTACAAACTAGTAACTGAAAAAATAAAATATATCTTCGAAGGAAAACAAAATAAGTCAAGTAAAAGTAAACAACATTTATTTTTCTGTTGTTCACAATTTTCTTTCTCTTATGTTGTTTTCTTTTAAATTTATTTATTTTTCTAACATTCCTTACAACACTTTGCACTAACACACACCTTTAAAAATAAACCTATGTTTGTATTAATATTCTTTTTTTTTTTCTTTCTTTAATACGCCAAAACGTCTGCTGCTATTTTGTTTATTTTATACCACAAGTAATAGAGAAAAACAAAGTACAAATCTTAAAGTTTATCATGCAGTAAAGAGTGTTGTTGTATGTCTAAATATTGTTAGTATTTTGTATATTTGCCCCAGCTGTTAAAAGTTGTTGTAGCCTTCGCCTTTAGGCGCCACTACAAACTAAAATCAGGTTACAACTATGTCAATATATGTATATGTATAAGTTTTGTTGCCACTTTGCATTAGATTATAAGTGGTAGTAGTGGCTGCTGTTCATGATAATAATAAAGGCAACAACACAAAATTCAAAAACCCCAACTTGCTCTCGAAAATATTTACTCTTATGCACACGCATACCACACATACACTTGAATTTTAAACCACAATGTTGGACAGTAGTCGAAACAGGTGTGACGAAACTTGAATTGAACTAAAGCTAAAGAAGAACTGAACTAGAACTTAACTAGAAATGAA
>JACGTJ010006858.1:0-14866 GCA_014858695.1 Chrysomya rufifacies | reverse complement strand
TAGTCTGTTCTATAGACTATAGTCTGTTCTATAGACTATAGTCTGTTCTATAGACTATAGTCTGTTCTATAGACTATAGTCTGTTCTATAGACTATAGTCTGTTCTATAGACTATAGTTTGTTCTATAGACTACAGTCTGTTCTATAGACTATAGTCTTTTCTATAGACAAGTCTATTGCGTGTTATTTAATTTTACAACTTTTATTCCCACTTACCCATCACTGACGACCTACCTCAACATAAAAAAAAAAATTATTTACTGTATGTTAAAGCAATAATAAAATAACAGTGCTCTATTTCATTAACACAAACAATCACTCACAAGTTTGCCTAAAGTCTGCAAGAAAGAAAGAGACAACTGTATTATGATAACATTTATCTTATTCGCTGAGCACTCTGTTAAATAACACAAGTTTGTTGGTATGTTTCTTGAAATAATACAAGGGAATAAATGTAAGACCAAGAAATATTTTCTTTTTGGCGAAATTAGGTCGTCGACTAACTAAAATTGCTGTTTACTTAATTGTGCATCTAGGGCAAGTTCCTAGAATGGTCGGCCGGTTTGACTGCAAATCTTCAAAACAATAACAACAACCATAACAAAGTAAGTAGTCAAGTCAATAAGCACAATATGTTTAAAAATATATAAAAAACAGAACAAAAACAACGTTGGATTTCATAAAAATCACAAAAGGGGAAAAGAAAAAAACATTTTTTGTTATTATTAGGATTTCTTTGTTATTTTTTATGGCAAAAGCTTCTTTGTTGTTTATTTGACTTTATTTGCTGTTTTTATTTTACTTACTCACCAAGTTTTATTTGTTTATTGTTTCGAGTCTTTGTTAACTTGCTAAATTTCTTGTTCTCCTGATGAACAGATCTCGTTTGTGAACACTGCAAACAAAAACAACAAACAGCCAACAAAATTGATTTTTTGCTTTTCTCCTTCTTGATGGTAAAAATTGCAAAAAAATGAAAACGTTTTAAGAAACTTTCTTAGCTAAAAAGAAACCGTTTGTATCAAAATATTGTTGACTAAAGTTTTAAAGGGGAAACCATATTAAGCGTAGGAATACTTAAAACTTTAGAGTGGCCAGATTGATTTTAGAATATTTAACAGTATTTGCAAGTCTTAAAGTTAATTTGATTCAATATTTCAAAAACTTTTGAAGTCGTGGATCATTATGAATGATTTTAGACATCTTTACTTTTGAAACGTCATTGAATCGAATTGTAGAAGGCCTTTTTTGTTATAAAAATTATATTTTTTTATCTGATTGTGAAAATCTTTATCAAATTGATACATTCGTATAAATTTTTTTGGTACTTTTAGGCCTTTTTGGTACTTTTTCATTTTAAATAATTTTTGGGCTTTTGTACTTTGTACTTTTCAATAATCCTTTTCATACTTGTTTTCTAACGCATTACGAAACCATATGCTCTTTATACTTTTGGTCCTTATTGGTACATATTAAATTTTAAGTACTTTTTTGACATAACGTATTTTTCTATCCTTCTTTTCATATTTGAGTTTATAATGTATTTCGGTAAAGTATACGGCTACCATAAAAATAAGTCCAAAACATTTAATGCAGCATCAAAAATTACCAACATAAGATCTGTTTTTCCCTTTTTAAATAACAGAGTTTGTATTTCATGTTTCACCTGAGTCAAGAATCCTATATAAAACTAAATTGTATCTTCAGTTGTTACATATTTTCATGGGGATTTTCATACTAAAATACAGTTTTAACCCCTTTTGTATTTAAAAAGTCAATTTATAAAAACGTACATTACAAAAAATACAATTCAACATTCAAAAGACGGACAAATGGACGGATGCTTTTCTTCGGATTGATAAACCCAAATGTATGATGATTGATATAAAAATTTGGAAAATAAGAAAAGAGAAAAATGTTCATTAATTGAATTTTTATTAATCTGGTCACTCTAATCTCTCTTTGTTAAATAACAACACACTCTCCTAAGGGGAGGGAGTTCACAGTCAAGAAACAATTCTCTTTTTTTTAGCTCATGTTTTTCTTCTTTTATTAGCCATTGTTTTTGTTTTTTTTTTTATTGTTGCATGTGTATAAACCGCGTGTTATTTTCAGGTTGGCCTGGTTGTCTTCAACGTTGTTTGTTGTGTGTAAAATGCATGGACACAGATGGGTAATGGGCATTGTTGTTTTGTTTGTTTGTAGGTTGACAGGCTGTTTGTTGGTTGGTTGGCTGTGTCACACGTACGGTACGGTACGTTTTTTGGTTTCGCGCGTAAAATCCACCCGAAGTTGACAGGCGAACAGACATTTTAGCTAGCAAACGCACAAGAAAATAACATTCCCGCCATGTTAAATGATTGGCCGTAAATATGACTGAGACTGATGAAACAAATATGTACGTAAAGAAACAAAAGCAAACTTAAATGACATAACGAGAGAGTGAGAAAAGGAAAACAAGAGTTTAATTTAATAATTCATGAAAACTAACTAACTAAAGAAGCTAACCAACCGTCAGTCATACACAAACGAATGAGTGACGGTTAAAGTGAACGGCTAACAGCTGGTTTAAAAACAAAACTTGTTCAAGAAGAAGAAGCAGTATAAAAAGAACTCATGAGTAGAAGAAAACCAAATGACTGACGGCGAAGACACCCTGACAACACGTTGGCTAAATATACATGCTTTACACAAAAGCTGAATTGTGAAACATCACGTTGATGTTGCTGCTGTGGTTGGTTGCTGCTCTTTGATACATTAGTTGTCAAACTTTATTTTTCTGTTCTTCACAAGCTAAAAAAACGGAAACATGTGTGTGGCTTCTTGTTGTTTGTTGTTCAGTCTGTCTGTCTTCTTTTCACTCGACAACATTTTGTTAGAAAATGTGAAAACATCGCGTCATGTGAGTCACTAAATTATTAGGAATTCAGAATTTCCAGCAAACTATAAAATAATACAAAACTTTACCCGTTATTACGTTAAGCATACAAAATCCTATAAGAAAGAAAGAGACAACTAGTGGTAGAGTAAAATAAATAACATGTGAATTGCATGCGATTTCTTTTGTTTTGTGTGTGCATGATTATTATGATTATCAACATCATATCAACAATATTTTATTATACAAGTCAGTCAGCCTAACTAACAACCGACTAAACTGAACAAACCTCACTCAACATGTGTGTCTTTTTTTATTGCTGTTGTTCTTTTTTTATTTACTTTTTTGGCTCTAAACAACTGGTGCTTTTGTTGTTGCGGGTCTACCGCAACACTACACGCCATGTGTAGTGTCGAAATCGCGTCATGTGAGTCACTAAAAAACCAGGCGATTAGAATTTTTAGTACAAGATTTGTGGGAGACATTTTGTTTTAAATTTTTGTTGATAAATTTATAATTTTGCTTTATAACGCAATCTACTTGCTTGAAAATATGGGAACAGTGGGCTGACAGTGAGAAACATTTTACAGTGGGTATGATATTTTTGTAAATTAATTTCAATTTTTAAAACAAGTTTTTGAAATCTGTTAACAATAAAGATTTTTTAAACGTCATACATTTGACAGCCAGGAAAACTATACAGTTTTCTCTATATTCTTCAGTTGTTGATTCATATAAGTCGATATCCGATGTGATTTCTAAAGCATACAAAATAAAGGTGTCAAAATGTAATTGTGCAGCAGTGAATATTACACTGTTTTCTTTTTGTCTTTAAGTTATTGTGATATCCGGGATATCAGCTAATGAGTTCTAGAATATCAGCTAATAAATTTCAGAACATCAGCTAAGAAAAGCCAACGAGAAAGTCTTACACTGATCGTCTTTGGAGAAAGCTAAAGCTATAACGATTTGCTGAACACTTTGGAATTTGTGGCCAACACTTGGCGAAATGGAAATCAGATGGTGTGCAAGTAACACCTTTGGAATATCAAGAACACCCTGGTTTTAGAAATGAACTCAAATGAAATTTTCTACATACATTTTTTGTTTGATCGAATTATTGGGGTATAATTTAGTAGAATTACGGAATAGAAAGGAAAGAAGTAATTGCAAAAATGTAAAAAAAATCACAAAAATCTCAAAGTTCACTTACGTATAGAGAGTAAGACTTCTAAGAAGTGAGTGTTTTGTTTTCATTTCTAAATTATTTATATTTTGAATACGATGTTAGTATCGTTCATCGGATTTATTACACAAATAAAATATCTGAATTTTTAAGTCAATTCATACAAAGTTAGTTTTATTTAACTTAGTTTTGTACAAAATATTATTGTTTTTGCCTTCAGATTCATATGAATTTATTCTTTACACAATTTGTATAAAATTTATTTGAAATATCGTACAACTCGAAAATTCTGTATTGTAGAAGAGTAAATATATAATTTTGAACAGAACATGTTTATAGAAATCAGTGGTCCTTTAAACGTTAAGGTCTAAAATCTTTTTTTCATAGGTCCCATTCATTGCTATATAACGGGGGTCAACGTTTTCTATTAGGTGCTGATGATCACTATCATTTCCAATTGAATTTGTGTCTATTTTTGTAGGAATATCTAGTTCAACCAATAAATTTTCGAGAGAATGGAAATCAGAAGGTGAAAGTTGCTAATAATATCAAGCAAATCGGAATAAATAATTCTAGTTCAACCACTAAATAGTTGGCTCTTTTTAAGTGTATAGAAGTCAGAAAACTTTGAACGAGTTTTTATACCCTCAGTACCACAACTTCTGATAGTCGCTTGCAATTCGCAAAAGAAAAATCTTGTTCCAGCAATATATAGGTGTCCATTTTTAAGTAAATAAGAATCGGAAAATGTTGAAATGTTTAAATGCACCCAGTTTCTCAATAATTTCAGTGCAAGATATATAAAATTTAAGAATATCTTCTCTCACAATAACTTCAGTGAAATATACGTGAAAATTAAGATAGTTGGTTAGAAATAATTATATTTTCAAAATTCAACCACAATGTGTCTAAGGAAGACATTATTTTATATTTTTCATCTGTTTTAAACAGGATTTTATAAGAAAAATTTGCAGTCAATTTCAAAAATTCCTAAATATATATTTTTATTGCAAATTTGATTGCTTTCATTATCTATTTAATCCCTTGTAAGAGCATTTTCTAGGTTTTTTTTTATTCTTTTTTCATTTATTGCTTTCACAGACAAAAAGTTTTGCACAAAAATTTTCAAAATAGACATTTTTATAGGTTAGGAGCGCATCTTTATCGACAAATGTTTAGAAATTTCAAAAATTTTAACACCCTCACAACATAACATACAAATGCCAACTAAACAAATACAACAAATAAACAAAAATATTTCAAAAATCTCTAGAATTTCAAATGAAAATTATCACCACCCCAATGAGGAGAACCATCAAACAAACGAAAAACCAACACCCCTCCATATGTTTTACACAACAAATTAAACTGCGCAGAATCCAAAAAAAATATTATTTTGGCCACTAGGGCAATCAATGTTATTTAAATTACAGGATCAAGAGAAAATTTTCGACCGGAGTCAGGGGTAGGGTTGGCTGTGTATAGAAGAAAGTCAGTGGCCAATGTTACACATATGAGCAAATATTATTGGAATATTTAAATACCTGATTATTTTTATTTGTAAAGCGGTAACATATAACATACGGCTACTTTTTCGCATTGACAAAATATGTGACATTCGTATGGTAGTGGTCCCACAGTATAGAGTCTCTCTAGTATTGTTGTTGTAATTTTTAAACACTTTCGTTTTCTTGTTCCTACTAACGGCTGGCCGTTAATCAGGTTAGCAGCACAACATAGCAAGTGTTTTTGACAGTTCGTTTTGAGTTAATAACAAACAGCAAAGTGTATGATTTGTGCGTAGTGTTGCCACATGAAAAAAACATTTTTTGCACATCTATGGGATAGGGTAACTAGTATAGCAGGTGTAAGAAAATAAAAACAACTAAAATAAAAGATGCATAACATTTTTCTCTGCTTTTATCAGAAGGCAGAATTTAACATTTTGGTCTACTGGCAGATACTTTCCTTGGTTGTTGCCTCTCTTTTAAGTTATTAAAGGATTAAAGAAAGTTGCAGAATAACATAACTATATCACGAAAAGGGGACACGATTCAGGAAATAGCTGTGGACAAAAAGTAGGGGCTCTTCAATAGAGGTAAAAACTTTAAACTGCCATTTGCTTTATGGCCATGGAAATTTCTTTATTCAGAATGACGAAGATTTATTTAGGTCAGACGTTCCTTTTAAGATCAAAAGAACGTATATAATCATAGACGTGGGAATTATTGTTATTATATTTTTTTTTAGTTAATAATTAAAATCCTTGTATATATACAGATCAGTTTTAGGTTAATTATAATTAAGTTCTAGTTGAGCTAGAGCATAGTTTTAGGTCAGCTCCACTTCAGTTATAGCTCAGTTCTAGTCTGGTTATTGTTCTATATTTCTATATTTACAGATCAGTTTTTGGTTAATTATAGTTAAGTTCTAGTTGAGCTGGAGTATAGTTGTAGGTCAGCTGTACTTCAGTTATAGTTTAGCTCAGTTCTAATCTAGTTAATGTTTAGCTTTAGCAGGCATCTTGTTTAGTTCTTATGCATTTCTAAATAAGTTCTAGGTTAGTGCTAGTTGAAGTCTCCTCCACCAGTACAACTCTAGTTCATTTATATTTCTGTTCTAGTTCAGCTCTGTTTCTGATCTAGTTTGGTTATAGGTCAGTTGTAGTTCAGTTGATGTTTAGTTCTAGTTCAATTCCAGTTAAGCTCTAGTTCAGATTTACTTCAGTTCTGTTGTGATTAACAGGTCTTGAAGTCTTTAAAGTAGAATCATTTCAGTATCTTTTATGTTGTTTACTCCTGAGCACAACAATTTGAAGGACCCGAGTACTGGCATATATTTAGATACCTTAAATACTTTGAAAATATAAGCTCCGCTTTTAAGTTATTAAACAATGATTTACATTTTTTTTCTTGGAGATTTTATTTTTTCATAATGATTATAAGGTTCTGGCAGCTCTTTATTTTAATTTCAAGAAACAAGTTGCTTGCTGCAGCTGTTTTTGTGTTGTTTGGAAAAAAGTGCTTGTTTTTCTTGTACTTTTTGTTTTTTATGAGGTACACGAGTGAGCGAGCATATTGTTGTTTCAAGTGCAAGTGTTCTTTTTTCGTACTAATCATGGGGTTCAAGTTTAATGTGAACGTGGATATTATTTGTTTGAAATAAAAAGTAATTATTGAAATTGAAATAAGTATTGTAGTAGTATTTTTCATATTTACTAAAAATTTCAATTTAAAAGGGGTATTTATTATTATTTCTCCACTTGCGCTGTCTGTCTGTTTCTATATAAAAAACTTTTTTATTTGTGTGTTATTGTTGTTAGTAGCTTTTTGCTTTGCTGAAGAGAAAATTAACCCCGGCCTTAGTGTTGTTGTGTAAAATGGCAATGTCCTTGTATAAAAAACGGTTTTTAATGATGGGGTCTCAGCATTTAAACAACAGGGGATTTCTTTATTATATAGGCAAATTTATTTTAGTACTTTTTTTAACAAAAAAAGAAACAAGCAAAAGCTTAATTGTATACTAGAGAAAAAGAGATAGACATATTATTATTTAAAATTCTTATTATAATAACAGATACAGTGCTAATAATCATTTGACAACAGTGTTGGGGAAATGTTAAAAACAAATTTTGTTTTTCTATCTTGAATATACAATTTTGTTGTATTTACACTCTAGTATTTAAATAAATTTGTTTATTAATTTATATTAAATTGTTACATTTAGTTTTATTAACACATTTTCTTGGTTAATATTTTCATGTTTCCCCTTGATTGACAACACCCACTGTTATTATACTTTAATTGTTTACATTTTCTGTTTACAAATTGTTTGTTTCTATGAAAATGTAAAAACACTTCTCCACTTTCTTGCTCTTTCTATCTACCGTTAGTTTACTTTTTTATTTTGGTTATTTTATAAACAAAAACCTACCACAAAAGAAAGCTTGCTATCACTTTTACTCTCTCATAAAAACAGGTTTGCTTTTATTATTATCAGCAACCATAACAAGAGCTACAATAATAATATTGTAGACAAGAATATTATACTCTTTTGATATGTAAGTTTTATTGTTTTTTATTATCTCCCATCACATAACCTCACAATATTTTGGCGGGCGTTGCTCTACAGAAATTATAGTAGAGCTAGCTAGCAGCTAGCTTGTCTGTTGCTTTGTTTTTTGTTATTTTATTTTAAGGAGAAAAAAAACATTTCTTGTAGTTTAACAGATTTTGCTTACAGAAATAACTGAAAGCCTGATACAAAAGCGACTGGGAAAGGCCCCTGAAATTTGTGTGTTCGAAAGAGACATCAAGCGTCACAATAATGAAAATGTTGTTTGTTGTTGCCAAAATTATTTTGGGTGTTTATTGCATGAAGAGCGATGAACTCTTTAAAAAGAGCTTAGTGTAGTTGTTTTGACTCAAAATTTAATTTTGTAACCAGGTTACTTTTCCAGTGTTTGTTTTTATAAAAAAATCTGCTGCCTAGTTTTGTTTTTATATTTTATGTTAACCGGTTACTTTTTAAAAATACTAAAATATTTAAGAAAATTCGTTACATATTTTTAGAGTGACTGACTGACGGCTGACTTTGAGTGCCCGAAAGAGTGAAAGAGAAAAAACATCTGTATGTGTTTAGACAATTTTAAGCCAACATTTTTTAATTTAAATAATAAGAAAAATATTTTATGATTACCGGTTACTTTAAATGTTTAATAATAGTTTAAAACGTAGAAAGTATTTTTTTTTTTGTTTACAGATTTTAAATAGAATTAACAAAAATGTTTGATTAAACTGCTTGAATGTAGGCATCAGTGTAATAAATACATATGGATCAGTTTTAGTTCAATTCGAATTCATTTCTAGGTCAATTCTTGTTGAGTTCTTAGTCAATTCTTGTTCAGTTCCAGTTCAGTTTTAGATTAGCTTCTAGTTTAGTTCTAATTTAAATCCAGTTCAATTCTCATTCAGCTCTTCCGCAAATCTAGTTCTTGTTCAATTTTAGTTAATTTTTAGTTTAGTTATAATTAAAATCTAATTCATTTCTAGGTCAATTCTAGTTCAGTTCTAAGTCAATTCTTGGTCAGTTCCAGTTCAATTTAAATCCAGTTCAATTCTTATTCAGTTTTACTTCCAATCCAGTTCAATTCTAGTTCAGTTCGAATTCTGTTCTAGTTCAATTTTGGTTCGTGTTCAAGTCAACGTTCAGTTCTAATTCAGTTTAGGTTATGTTATAGTTCCGTTTCAATTCAAATCTAGTTTAGTTCTTGTACAGTTTTAGTTCACTAAATCAGTCAAAGTTCGCTTCTCATTCAGCTTTAGTTCATTTCTAGTTTTATTATAGTTCAGTTCTATTATAGTTCAATTTAAATCTAATTCGCCTCATCTTAAGTTCTTCTTCAGAACTTGTCAAATTTTAGTTAGTTCAAGTTCTACAACTGAACTCAAAATAATTTCATAATTTAATGCACTATAGTCTTCCACCGGAATTCACGAAAATTATACTTAACTTAACAAAATCTCCCAAAGAACCAAAATTTTCAACAAATGTTTTTTAATAAACAAAATTGTCAACAAATTTCCATAAGTAACAAAGTTGTTAGCCCGGGAAATTCAAGAAATCAGTACCAATTTCCCGAAAAAAATAATATTTATAGGATTTCCTAGTGCATCACTTGTTTGGTTCATTAACTGATTTAGCCAATTTTTCAATACCCAAACACTATGTTGAAGCAGATGTTGTGGCCAATTTACTTGTCTAACGCTTGTCTGTGTCAATCTAATTGTACAATTGCAAATGCCGGAAAAAGAGAACTGCAATTACGTTAGTTTTTAATTAAATTTTACCTAAAAATACAGCAAAATATAAAACATCTGCTTTATCATAGTCTAGCTGACTTTGTTTTTCGACTCATGCCAGTCCGCCTGACTGCCTCCTTTGTCGCTTTTGTTTTAAGAGTTACATTTAGTATATTCTGTATATGTTATATGAATATACCCACTTTTGCCAATTAGTGAATTTTCTAAATTAAAAACAAAAAAAGCTTATGATGAAAAATGTTTCTTCATTAGTGAAATTGTATATCAACCTACGATTTTATTAAGGCAGCTTCTTCGAACCTAATACATAAACATCTTCTTAATTAAAATCCTGACACAAACATTTCATTTGCACGCGATACATCAACAAACAAACATATAAGTTTTATACACTAATGAATGCCCTGCGGTAAGACAAACAATTCCATAGTACATCATATACCTCCTCCCCTTTGGACCCCATAAAAAAAACCAATTTATTTTATTACCACAAAAGGCAGTCTGTAGAGAAAACAAAAATATTTTTAATTGCTTAATTGCTGAGTTTGTAGTAAATTAATTTATGTGTGCGCATGTTGTGTTGACTCCCCCCTTCTAATAGACAACCCATAATTTGTGGGGTGCATTTAAACTACCTCCTAGTAGATGAAATTGTAGGCTTAATGTGTTGTTAGTAAATTTAATTTTAAAGTTCCTTTAAATGTATTCTTTCGCAAGCTTGGTCATCTCTTTCTAAATGCTACCCCCTACAAAAGAAAATAAACATACCTTGTTAGCCTTCATAACCTTTTTATATCACTCTTTGACCCTTGACTCTTTAAGCACCATCTTTATTTCTCATGCAGTTACCATTATCAGTAAGCTTTAGAAATTGCTTTTGTATTGTATTCTTATTGCTTCTAGGTCCCCTTTCTCTCTATGTCATAGGAATTTATTTGATTTTTAGTACATTTGTGGGGCGTTAATACCTATTGAACGATTCATTATTACATTCATTAATAGAAGAGCACACCCACATAGTGGTACGGAGTGTTATTTATGATTGCATTTTGTAATAGTATTGGTTGACATTGAGGATTTAGTGTTGCAAAAGTTGCTGTAGATTACTCGTTACATCTCAATGAACTATGTAGCTTACATCCACAAAAGAAACAAAGAAAACAGTTATGAGAAAAAGTGACTTAAAGACTAAAGAGAAATTTCATTATTCTCTTATCCATCGATGAACTTCCCATAGCATCATTATCTGCTTGATAATTATAAGGATGTGTGGCTAACTTTTTTCGTATAGAATCGAGTGGAGTTGGATGAGTCATCTCATTTCAAAGAACTATAATTTTAGCTCAGCTCGGTAAAATTAACTAGTTCGCTTTATTTAGTTCAATAGCTCATTCGGTAAGTATGTCATTTGAAAATAGAGTTGGTTAAATTAGCTCAACGCTCAGCTCATCTCAAACAAGCTAACTAATACTCTTCCCAATCCATTAGATTCTTTATTGAATACGACGTCCTCTTAAAACAAACAGAACTATTAAACTAAAAGAGCAAACTCTATCTTTTACTCAGCTATGTGAGACTGCGCGTCTAAGCTGATTTACACAATTCTATTTGAATGAAAAAAGAGTTTACAGATTTCAGCTCAGTTTTTACGAAATATTTTCAAAAGAAATAGCTCAGGACTTGCACTAACCTATTCATTTAGAAAGGTCGGGTGTATGGTCAATTGATCTAGTTTGTTCATGAACAACACAACTCTAAAAACGAGCTTTGTAAAGCTAGTCTATAGGAGACAATGTGCTAGACCAATAAGAGAGTTATTGACGATCAACTAAAAGAAAATACTTTGTGGAGATACTTCTGAAGTTAACATCAATATTGATTCATTTCTTGCCATAACTAAGTGTCAAAGGTTAAAATGTTGAGATTTCTGTTCTCGGATGTGAATTTTTTACTAATGAAAACTAAAAAAATGCCCCTAGTCAATTAGCTTTCGTCAAAAGGAATAGACTTAGAAACTAAACTTGTAATGTTCCAAAAAGTAGTTGAAATATTTAACATTTAAAATCACATAGACCGACTAATTCCTAAGAAGACCCCTGCTATATCAAAGAAAATCCCAATTCGCCAGAAAAATATCTGCTGTAGGTTTTAAAGTAGGCTGACCTTTTGAGAGTTTAGCGCTAAAAAGAAGATTGCTGAAATCAAGAGACACAATTGTTTGAAGGGCCAAAGAACATCTACTGGATATATGCTGATCGTAGTCTTGCTTGGAAATTGCGTTTAGAAGGGATGAAACATACTAACAGAAGTGATTCTACTTGTTCTATCTGGGAATTCGTTTTAAAAGTTTTTTGTACAAAACATCGTAGATAATTTTCTTTCATTGTCATTGCTTTTAAAATTGACCTAAAAATCTTCAGTGATATATTTTGAGTCATTTGCAAAGATGCGATTTTTTCTCCCTTGAAATGATTAAATGTCGGCTTCGAAGCAAAGATTGTATTCCTGACGGTTTGTCCTAAGGAGGAAACAAATAATCGCTTTAAAAGATACGATTTAACCGAAGTTAATATAATCTAAATTAACTTTAATATTTCTACTTTTAACTCGATTAATCGATTACTTTTATTTCTTCTTACAACAATTTGCTAATGCACACACCAGTGATGGCGAATGAACTAGTACGGAAATGGAATTAACCTGAACTTTAACTGAAAAAATCGAAAACGAACAGAATTAGAATTGGAAAAGAACTTAACTTCATTCATATGAATTGAATTAGAACTGAACTAGAGCTTAATTAGAACTGAGCTAGAACTTAACTAGAACTGAATTAAAAGTTAACTAGAACTGAGCTACAACGGAATTGGGATTCAAATATAACTCAACTAGAACAGAAGTGAACTTGAACTTAACTCGAACTGAATTAAAGCTGAACTAAAACTTAACTAGAACTAAACTAAAATTTAACTAGAACTGGGCCACAACTGAAATGGAACTAAGAAGTAAACTAGAACCGAATTTTTATTAAAGTAGAACTGAAAAAAGAAGAAACTATAACTCAGTTAGAAAGGAATTAAAACTTAAATGAACTATAAACGAACTAGAATTGAGCTAAACTAGAACTGAACTAGAACTTAGAAATGAATTAAAACTTAACTGAACTATAACCGAACTAGAATTGAACTCAACTAGAACTTAGTTAGAAATGAATTAGACCCTACGTTGCACTGAACTAGAATTCAATATAGTAGAAATATAACGAATAGTTCAAGTTTGCCATCCTTGGCTCACACACTATCGACTAAAAAACAAGATAATAAAATTATAAATGCAATGAAATGCAATTATAATTTCATGAGCATGTAATACATACATATTTATTTGAGGTTTTTATATTTAAATATATGTATATGGACAGAATTGTTAAGGCCAAGGCGTTAACAAATTGTTTAAAAACGTTGCAACTCAGACAAATAAAAGCTATTAAATATGAATGTAAAACAATTAAACACATACACTCATACTTCTAAAATAACTCTCGAAATAACAAAAGAAAAACAAGAGAAGAAACTTAAAGGAAACACCTACATGAAAAAGAAACTTAAACAAAATCTTAAGAAATTCCCTAATAAAAGAAAAGTAAAGGAAATTGTACATAAAATTCAAAATAAACGGGGAGGTGTTGTTGTATAATAAAAAAAAAGGATAATTAAAAATCCCTTACAAACAAATGAAGAGTAAAAGAAATAGCAAGAGATATAAAAGAGTAACAAATAAACCAAGAAAACAATGTGTTTTAAAGAGTGTGGAAAAAAGTAATAATAAAAATGTGTTAATTCGTATAAAAGGAAGTGTTGAAAATGTGCTTTGCATAAAAAACAAACAAATATTTTTTTAGTGGAGTTTATGATGAATTTTTATTTTCAGCCTAAAATAAGACAAACCCTTTGTTATGGGAAATGTAATGAAAATTTAAACAACCACCCACAATTTAAGCTTATTTGTTAAAAAAAAAAATTCTTTTTTTTTTGTAGATACCTCATGCTAAATTTGGTATCAAATTGCCAGCCTACAAAAGGAGTTGCCACATGTAAATATTTATGAGTCTCTGAAAGGGGAATGCGGGAATACGTGTATAAACTCTTTGTAGAAAATATATTTTTTATATGAAACAAATTTGAGTGTCATTATACCATAAGAATCACCTTGCGAATCAAACATACCATGTCGACCGTACAAAGTACAGAAAGTTTTTTGGGAAATATCTTAATTTAGCATGAGTTTTATTTTACAAACGCTCTTGAAAATGATTAAGTTTGGTCCATTAAAAAAAATATTGACCAAAGTAGAAATTTAGCTTAAATCTTAGTTTAACTTAATGAACTTTGAATTATATAAGTTCCAAGCGTAGATGCCAAATTTCATTCCATCATTCATTTATTCCCTCATACAAATTCTTTCAAAAATAGATTTTAAACAGTCAAAGTTGCTTAATTTAGTTAAGAAAGAACTATTTGACTATTATGTAAAAATTGACTAAGAATATTTTGATACAAAGATAAAACCTTTTGAAATTGGTCATGAAAAGTTTAAATATTTTGTCTAGCATTTGATAGTGTAGGGTATTATATTGGCGTACTTGATCGGCCACATTACTCTTACTTTTTTCTTTAGAAAAGGAGGTTGAATTAAGGGCTTTCAGATAAAATGTATCTGGCAACCCAGTTAATTTATAGACTGTAATAATTACACTGTAACAAATTTTCTTGTTGTAATATAGAAATTGGATTATAACCTACGGTTTGCAAATAATTCGCCCTAAGACCAAGTTAATACACATTAGACAACAAGTCTATAAAACAGATTATAGACGACTAGTCTATAGAACAGGCTAAAGACAACTAGTCTATAGAACAGTCTATAGAACAGACTATAGACTACTAGTCTATAGAACAGACTATAAACAACTAGTCTATA
>JACGTJ010006854.1:0-11300 GCA_014858695.1 Chrysomya rufifacies | reverse complement strand
AATATAATCTTTCTTGTTTTTCAATAAAATTGTCTAATAGATTAAAGAAAGATTTAAACTATAAGTTTATATGTAGTTATATTTCAGCCATTATCATTATTTGTTCCATATTTGCAACTCCATGTTGAGCAAATCCTACGTTTCGTGATTTTTACATAGTAACCGATTGAAATATAACTAAGAATATAAGTTAAGATCTTAAAAAATATGTATATAAAACTTCAAGAAATTATACACATATTTAACAGAGTTATAGACATTAATCCTTATTATGGAATAGCATTTACATGATCAATTTCAAGAGGCTTCGTCCTTAGGCCTAATGTTTGGCAAATTTGAAAGCTATAGCTTTAAAACTGCTTTAAAATGAATGGACTAATCATCGCCAATTTCAACAGGCTTGATCCTTGAGTCTAATCTCTGTCAAATTCAAAGGAGTAAGCTATCTGCGATTTTAATTATGCATAAATGGTTTACATGGAAACCCAGGCAGAAGGACTTTAAATCGATTAAGAAATTAATTCTACAGACAGACTACAGATTACGAGTAATATCACAATTGTATGGAAAGGGAATAAGAGAGGGAATTTAGGAGACTCTAACTTCAAAAATATTCAATCAATATTCATCAAATAAGAAACAATTCAAATAAAAATTTTGCACTATAAGGAAACAATATATATATTGACTATGCGACTTCCAACTAGGTCCGTATAAACTAAAACATATTAATAAGCTAAATTTTTAGCTCAAATTAACATATTTTGTTTTTGTAAATACGAAATTTAGGTTGCTAATTTACAGCAACAAAATGCTTACACTTACTTTCACTTTTTATTGCCAACCCTTTTCATTTAGTTTATTATTTTCGCCTGCCCGTTAGCGAAAATTATGTTAACAATTTACTTTTCTATTCTAACATTTCTATACATTTTGTTTATCTTATTGTGTTATTATTTCAGTTGTTTATATGTTAGGGTTATTATACATTATCTGTTTTTTGTTGTTGTTGTTATTATTATCATACTCATTTTGACTTAAATAAAACTTATTGTTGTTGCTGCTGTTTGTTATAAACAACATAAAATTACCCATAGTAAGAAAAAAGCTTCTCATTTTGTTTTCTATTGTTCAAAATAGTTGTGACATCTGCAGTAAATAATCATAAAACTAGACAATATGATTTTGTTCGTTATTATTTGTAATTTTTTTGGTTACATGAAAATATTTAGATAATAAACTAAGAAAATGTTAATAGTCAAAAGAAAAACCTTTTACGTCTTGTAATACAAACAAACAAAAATCTTCACGTTACTAAATCACAATTGTAATATCTTTTGTTTATAGAAATTTTATAAAGTTTTTATAGCTATAAAAAGGATTTCTCATTTGTTACACTAGATTGTTTTAGGGGTTTTAATTGTTACTTATACATACGTAAAATATAAATGTTCCCTTAGCTCTTATAAGAAGCATAGGACCACAAAAAATATATATGTTTCACTTTCATTAGTCATTAATAATTTAAGATGAGCAGTGGATTAGACTACTATATCCGATTCTGGCGACAGGACTGCTTGCCGGATGTCCGAATAGAATTGTTATAACACGTTTATATAGCGAGTCGTTTGCTTCAAATAAGACTCCCGTTCTATGGATAGTTGACTTACCATGATTGCAGATATGTTTCAATATGTTATGCCTACTTTCCTGAGACGTACGTAAAACAAGTCAGGATATATGGCAGCTCCTTTTAATTTTAGCTAGTTATGATGTCCTAAAAATTCATTGGTGGAAAATACTTAACGATTTATTGGAAAAGATAAAAGACTGAAGCACTTTATTAGAGGACTTCTTTTGCTTTTGCATACTTCATTCAAATTACTTTTGTTTGCATAGATCTAACGAAATTGTATTTGATATGGTCTAATATTACATAAAAGCTATTAAATAGATATTCATTTTGAAATTAAGATAGGATAAAAGAATTTGCCGCTTTAAAGCAGTCTGAATTTCTGTAGAAAGCGTCTGTCGTATGTAATATGCTGTAAAATTTCTTCCTCTTGCATAAAGCTTCTACTACAGCCGAACTCTTGATACCCTATGGAAGTTCTAAATTGCTTTTAAAATATCGTTAGCAGAATTCTCAACTGGTCATTAAACAAATGCTAGCTATTGAAGCGAAATGTAGTCTAATAAGATAAATAAATTCCAATTGCCTTCTACATTGAACAGACATAAGCAATCGGGATTTATCAACTTCGCTTCTGGATGAAATATCCCGTCTTTGTAAGACTTTGAAGCTAATTATCTCGAACGGTATAACCTTGGCCGGTAAATTGCACTCAGAATGAAACGCCACTTACGTTTTCCTTTAATATTGAGTTCCGATCAAAAGCAAGCCAAAGTTATTACGATCCGAATAACATTAACATATCATGGGCAACTGGTACCCTTAGTACCTGAATTTAATTTCATTATCCTGAGCTTCTACTCCTATCATACTCACGATACCCTATCTAAGTTCTGAATTGTTTTTAAAATATCGTTTACAGAATGAACTATGATCGTTAAACAGATATCGATCATTGTTGTTTTTTCCGTGTTGAAGTTAAACATAATCTAATAAGATCATTAAATTCGAACTGCCGTCTACATTGAACAGATATATGCAATCGAGATTCATCAACTTCGCTTCTGGATGAAACTGCTTTCAGCATTGAAGAACTTCGCTTCTGGATGTAATATCCCGTCTTTATGAGATTTTGGAGCTACTTATCTTGAACGGTACAATCTTGGCCGGTAAATTGTACTCAAAACAGAACCAGGAAAAATTATTATAATGCTCATAACATTAACATATCATGGGCAATTGGTACTCATAGTATCTGAATTTAGTTTCAGTAATCTGAGAAAGTAAGCTTTAGAGTTCTGAGAAAGACTTTTGATACCAAGAAGCTCAGAGCCCCTAGTGCACATAGTATATATATACTTGTTGTGACAAAACACTAAGTTTAAGAAGAGTATCTCAACAAGAGATTAAACTTTCAAGGCAGGAGAAAGATCGCCAACAGGTCAAGCTTTCTTGAAGGATTTTCAGTATACAATCGAATGGACAGATGAATCAATCTAATGAGCATCAATACTGAACAATATGTTTAGATATACTATAAATGAAGTATTAAATCCAATATGCTTTTCTTTACTATTACTTTACTTTATATTTAAACTCTCCAAAGAGTGTACCTTAGATGTTTTCTGAAATCACTTGTCTATCTGTCCGGCTATTGGTTTTTTATGTAGAATTTGAAATAAATTATAAATAATTATATTGCTTCAAGTTGCAATGAATGTTTTTCATTTTTTAATTCTTAAAGTAATTTTATATGAAGTTTTTCAAAAGATTTTTTACATTTTTTTGTCGCTCGAATGCAATTTGTGTATTGAAAAAATTTAAACAATTTATCACCAAAGCAATTATGTCATTGGAATTTATGACTTTTAAATATTCAATAAAGAAATTTTTCAATAATGCAAATTGTATATTTTCAAAGGTAAATAAATTCTCAATAAATGCATTTTTTCTTCAATTATAAATAAATTTGTTTACAGCTGTTTGATATTAATAAAACTTTTTGTCATGGAAAATTTATAAATAAATTTATTTATTTATTTCAAGATAAGAAATTTATTGATTTTTTAAATTAATTAAAATAATTTTTGAAATTAAAAAAATCTATATATAAGAATTTGTAATTTAATTGTAAAATTGTATTGAAACAAATTAAATTGTTTGGCACAACTTAATTGAGAAATTTCTTGATATTTATACCATACTCCACCATAGGTGAAGAGGGTATAATGGCTTTGTGTGTTTGTTTGTATTTCACCTAGCCTCCATGCAAATGTACCCCCCAATATAAGCTATAAATCATCTAACTCGCTTAAATGAGTGTTTATTTTGATGAAATTTGTCACGTATAACTTTTTTATTGATCTTAACCTACATCAGTTTCATTATAATCAGCTCATTACTTCATCTAGCTCCCGTACAAATACACACCCCAGAATAAGATTTTAAACTCATAACTCGCTTAATTAAGAAATTTCTTCATAAATATTTATGCCCTGTGCTAACATAGGTGGAGAGGATGTAATGCGTTTGTGTGGATGTTTGTATTTCACCTAACCCCCATACAAATGTACTGCCCGGAAAAATATTTAAAACTTAACTCACTTAACTGAGTGTGAGTTTTGATGTATATATAACTCTTTTGCTGATCTTAATATAAGTTCCATTATAATCGGCTCATTATTTCCCCTAGAACCTCTACAAATGTCCTTCGAAAATGGTGAAAAAGTAATAAATATATATATGAGTGAAGTCTCAATTTTAAATATATTTCAATGAAATTTGGTAAAAAAAGTTTAACTTATAACTCTCATAAATGAGCATGTATTGTAATGAAATTAAGCATAAGTACATTTTTCACTGATTTTAACATGCGTAAAAAATTTAATTAAAATCGATTTATTATTTAATCTAATCAAGTGTTCTTCAAAAATGGTGACAAAAATGATAAAATATGTGGGTAAGGTGGCAATTTTAAAAATATTTCGAATAGATTTTATATCGATTACAACTTTGATATAAGAATTAAACTTGTGGAAAATGGTCTTGATCGTTCCAATCTTTCATCTAGTCCCCCTTACAAATGTACCCCTGGAATAAATTTCTTGAACGAATGTGGAATTTAGTTAAATTTAGCATGTGTAACTTCTTTCTTTGACTTTACTCGTGTGCCAAGTTTAACTCCAATCGTTTCATTATTTCACCTATCCTCCAAACAAATTCCCTCCAAAATTATGATATAACATAATAAAATATGTGTGGGGTCGTAATTTTGTATATATTTCGATGAAATTTGTTACAGATTATTACATTAAAAGAAGAACGAAATGTGTTGACAGTTATCGGGTTAACTCCCGGAATGTGGTCTTTGTACGTTCATCGATTTTGTTCCATAACTTCCTTATTTATAATCCAATTCTGCCCATTTTCAAAGAGAAATATTTGTGCAAAACTTCGTCTTCCTAACTTATCGTGCTTTCAACAGACAAATAGATAGGCAGACGAACAGACAGAAAGACGGACGGACATCGATATTGACATCGATTGACTTAGAATCTTACCAGGATCCGGAACATATGTACATATTGGGGTCTTAGATAAATACTAGACAAACCTTATATAAGATAAATATTTATGCCCAATTTCGTCTTTCCAGCTCATCCGGTGTGATCTCTATCGTGCCTTGAACAGATAGACAGACAGACAGACAAACAGACAGACAGATAGATAGATAGACGGGCACAGCTAAATCGACTTAGAATATTACCAGGATCCAGAATACAAGTACATACTGGGATCTTAGATGAATTTTTTAAAATGCTGCAAACGTAATGACAAACCCAATATATCCCCTATCATTTTTTCATGATGGGTATAAAAATAAAAGGAAATTCGCAATTTGAAGGATATCTTGGTAAAGTTCTGGTTAGATTGTTACAAAAACAAAACCTAGGAAATGAATAGTTTATTAATTTAACTCGCATAAAGTGGCGCAGTATATCATTCAGTCGGGCTTGACCGTCTAAAGCACATTTACTTGTTTACAAATATAAATTCATAAATAAAATTGGTAAATTTAAAATGACAAACATTTAAAGTCTTAATGAAAGGACGAGATATAATATAAAATATAATTTATATTATTATATATTTTTCAATCAATTTATATAAATTATTCTAAATACTACAGTAAATCAAGTACACAATTTTTCTTTTGTATAATAAAGTATGTTTAATTTTTTTTTCAAAGAAGAAAAATGTAGCATGTTTTTAGGCTATTTCATAAACTTTCAGAAAATAATGCATAGTCTTTTATATTGCTAATTTAACACTGTCTAAAACAACTATTAAGAGTGTTTAAAAAGTTATTAAAATAAATTTATAGCATAATTGCACAATACAAAATATATATAGCATACTTGCGGGGATAACCAAACAATTTGCGTTGTTTCAAACAAAATTTAACAAGTTTCGCCAAAGATAAAATATTAAAATTGTTAGCATAATAAAGTAATTTAAGTTTTTATACATTTTGTTTTGTAAAAGCCATTTGTAAAAATGTTTATATTTAAACTTAAACTACCTTTTCGTTTTAGAAATTAAATTGTAGTTTATCATTTTGTAGTTGACATTTTAGCTTTTAATGTTCTTGATTTTAGCTATTGTTTTAAAATAATAGAAAATAGGGAAAAAAAAATAACAAAAAATAATATTTTATATTCCTTTGAAACAAGCATATTTTACATTTCTAAACAACATATAAATAAACATAACAATAAATAGCAACTTTTGTTAGACATTTATTACTGGACAGAAAAAAAATTTATGTAAAAGATTTACGTTGATTCCAGTGCTAAACAGTGATGCCAGAAATTTTCCATAAAATTTAAATCCTTAAAGAAATTTTTTGAAATATTAGAAACAATTTCTATAAAAATTAAAATTTTTGGAAAAATTTTCAATAAAAAGAAAATTTTTATGATTGGAATAAAATTTGAAATGCTTCTTTTATATATATCTCATATTTACCAAAACAATTATAAAAATATAAGATAGTTAAGGGAGTTTAAGGCATTATTTCCCATTTAGGGATGATATTTGTGTGGGTGTAATGAAAAATAATGGGCCGACCAAGACCAACTTTAATATGCTTTCTCCTTGGGGAGGAAAACTCTCATTATGGGAGAACGTTTGTATGGGGGCTAAGTGAAATAATAAACCGATTCGAGTGAAATTTGGAGCATGGAGATCTACCGATACGTAGTTAGGCGTACTAAATTTCAATAAATTATATTCATATTTAAGAGAGTTATAGGCATTATTCTAAATTCTGGGACCACATTTGCCATGATAAATAGTGGACCTATCATGACCAATTTCAAGAGGCTTCGTCTTTGATCCGAACTATGCCAAATTTCAGAATTATGCCTAAAAAAATGCATATTTTACCATTTTTTTCTGTAAAACCTTAATTCTGGGAGGGCGCTTGTATGGGGGCTAGGTGAAATAATAAAACGATTAGGACGAAATTTGAACCATACCTTTAGATATGCATAAAAAATTTGGGTACTAATATTTAAATTTTAAAGATTTAAAGGCATTATAGCTAATTACGGGAGGACATTTGTATGGGGTCTATTGGAAATAGTGAACCGATCATGACCAAATTTATCCTTGGATCAAAATAATAATCTGTGGCAAATTTCAGTAAGATATCTGTAAAACTGCGACTTTTTCCATATATATCAGTATTTTATGCTGTAAAACCCTTCTTTTGGGAGAACGTTTGTATGAGGTGAAGTATGAAACCGATTGGAATTAAAAATTTGGAACATAAGTTTAGATCTGTACAAGACATATTTGTGCTCAATTTCAATAAATTATATTTATACTTAAGATACTTATAAGCATTATTGCCCACTGAGCGTCCTTCAGCCAAAATAATCTTTGTCAAATTTGAACAGAGACCTAAACTTTGCACAATAGGTTTTCATGGATAGCGAGCCAGACGTCCAGACGGACAGATATCGTTAAATCGACTAAGAAAGTCGAAAGATTCTAAGCCAAACTTACATACATCCACACAAATGCATTATACTCTCTCCATCCATGAAAAAAATTAACATTTTGATTTCTGGCATCATTATATTACTTGAACCCAATAGAATACACAATAATATGCTTTGTTTTATATTTTATCCTTTCTGCATCGAAACAAACAACTTTTTGGTCTTAAAAACAAGTCATTCTTCATTTTGCATTTTAAGCATATTTAGAGTTTCATTTTTTCCAAAAAAGAAAAACAAAATATTGTCCATTTTAGCTTTCTTCCTGTTTGGAACAAACAAAATTGTTAAGATATTTAAATTGCATCTAACCTATTTGTGACTCTAGCAAAAACAATAGCAACAACAGTAGCAAAAGTAAGTAGTAAATATGAAGACAACTAAACATTAAAATAATGGTACTTTTGGGTAGTCGAAAAAGACCCAAAGTCATTTTGCCTATAAAACTCTTTTTTGTTTGGTATATTAAATGTTCTTCTCCTTTATGTTACAAAGATATTTTCTACGTCTAACAACTACACACAGTGACAACTTAAATATTAACGTTTAAAAAGCAAGAAAAAAAATGTAGTTGGTTATTTTAGTCATAGTAATCCAAAGTCTTGGTGAGTAGCATTAGCTTTTGTGT
The DNA here is from genome assembly GCA_014858695.1 of Chrysomya rufifacies. Classification (NCBI taxonomy): domain Eukaryota; kingdom Metazoa; phylum Arthropoda; class Insecta; order Diptera; family Calliphoridae; genus Chrysomya; species Chrysomya rufifacies. The sequence goes on along the minus strand of JACGTJ010006854.1, from coordinate 2,974 downwards.
GGTTAAAGTGGTCTGCTCTCATTTCAAATTGCTATAATTTGCATATTTAACTGAAATGACTAAAAAAGCAAAGAAAAAGTGAAAAATAATGTTAAAAGACTGACAAGACACAACCGTAAGTGTAGTTGTGCTACGGGGAAAAAATTGTATTTTAGACTGACTTTTATTGCTTTGAAAACAACTGACATTTAAGTGAACTGTAAATCGTTAAATTTCTTAGTGGCTTTTTTTTTGTTTGCGGTTTAATAAAAGTTGCGCTACAGCAGGTGTTGGATATTTATATTTTCAATATTTGCTAATTAGTAGTTTTATAAGAAACCATATTCTTTTCCCTTGTACACATTGCTAGTCTGCTAATTCAAAATGTTTATATAACATATAATAAACCTTGTTATTGGTTTGTAATATGTAATTCTATAGATTATTTGCTTTAAGTTGCCAAAAAAAACGAGGCTATAGGATATGCAGGCCATCCCCAACTAGTTATATTACTAGCTACTTTGGGGCAATACTAGTTATAATACGTGCTACATAGTTAGCTATTTTAACGTAGGCAATTGCAACTTTTAAGACTATTTTGTAGTGACCAGATCTGGTCTTCGACGTCAAGGAATCCACTGGTCAACGAGCTAAGTCTGCTACTCGTAAACAACAGCCTGACTTAGATAAAGCCTACGATACAGATGAGCAGGAAGTCGTTAAAGACACTACTTATCATATAACGGATTAGCGTCCAAAGTCCCCCACACGAACTTCGGTAAGACCAAACGAGAAAGCACTTTTAGATGATGATGAAACTAGAACTATTGATAGTTAGCTACAATTTATTCATTGGTGTACTTGGTTAACTATTTTAATACGCATATGTACTTCTATTTTTTACTACACACCGGAGTCTTATAATGAACTGATCGCAGAGCATATTTTGGGAACACAGGCGTGTCCTAGTAGTCAATAGATCCTTTTTGTGGCGACTGTATTAGTAGTTACAATATATTAATAACACAGACTAAGAAAGTGCAATTGTTTTCTCAATCGTGAGGGCGGTTGCTAATTGTCAGTGTGTGAACTAGTTATGTCCTTTGTGTTTCTAGTATGTTTGTTGTCTGCTATTTATTGCCCAACTGGTAGTAGTTAGTCTTGGATACAAGATTTTATAGGATATTTAATTCTAGATGTCAGAAGCCCATAGAACTTCGGTTCTAGCCTGGTTGTTGAGGTTGGCCCTTCGCGGTCCATCGTGGTGATTGTGATTTATGCCCAAATCACGGTTAGAACGATGTGGATGTGCTCCACTTCAAACCAAAGGGAAACTCGTGACCAAAAAGATTTATTTGAATTGGTACTCAGGTGTAACAGTCTGTTGTAAGCATTGTAATTACTCGGTGCTAAGTCCACTGTGGGATAAAACCGTCAAGGTACCCACATAAATCTAGTATTTATGTCTTTCTTAGTGTCAGGATATTTAGGATATTTTCAAGTACCTATAGTATTTCCAATTTTCGTCTTAGTTCTTTTACTAACGATATAGGTGAAAATTTTTACATGTGACTATATGCTACATTGAAAAAACAGAGAAAATGTTCATGATAACAAAAGTTTAAACACAATTGTCTTAACTTGTGTAAAATTGCATTTTTTAAAACGATTGTCTACTTTCTGTCCCCAATTGGTATGTAAATGTACTGTATACGTAGTGGTTACTTATTAACTAACTTGATTAATAATAATTCATTTTAACTTCTACAACAAAGATAACAAAACAGCAATTATGCTTTTTTATATATTTTCAAAATGATTGTCTACTCTTTCACCAAAACGGATGTGTAAAAGGACCTAGGACGTAGTCAGGTGACTCTTTTCGTAAGGAAACTTTCATGATAAGGAAAATATTATAACATAATTGTCTTAACTTGAGGCTATTATGTGCTCAGTAAACTTACAATTTTCAAAACGATTGTCCACTTTTTGTCCTCAATTGGCATGTAAATGTACTGTGATTTGATAACTAACTTGATTAATGATGATTAATTTTTACTTCTACAACAGAGATAACAAAACATCAATTGCCCTTTTTGTGTCTACTAGGTGGTTAATAAATCTACATATTTTCAAAACGATTGTTCACTTTTTGGCCAAAACGAGTATGTAAAAGGACTATAAATTGACAGGCACTGCTGGCATATTAACATCTACCTATAGTGCTTATAAGTTTCGTTTTGGTTTTTATTAATGTTTGTGTTAATACCAAAATTGCTCTATTATATATTTTATGCTTATTTTCGTTATTTTGATTAACTCTAAAGTGACTCAAGGAAATTTGTATTATACTCAACTTTTTTGTGTTTTCTAAAAAAAAACAGGTTAAACAGTATTTAATGACATTTATTTTGCAACATTTTATAAAAGCTATAAATAAAAGAAAATAAAAACTTAAAGACAACTGCAAATAGTACGTTAATACTCAGTAAAAGAAATATAAAATATGTAGCATAAATACACTACACTAGTCTACAACTTAAACTAGAGCAAGGAAAAGTTAAATTAAATGCGTTAAAATTGTTAATTCATGTCTTTAGCTATAAAATTTCATGACAATTTTATTTAAATATTAAATGCATTGACTTACAGTTTACATAAAAAGAAATAAGTAAGAATGTTATTGATTCTTTCTACTAACCAACGATACATCGAAAATTTCATCGTTTACCCTCTTTAATTTCACATTTGTGATATAATATCACAAAAATCACGCTTTTTTGTGACTACTATCTAACAGCCAGTTTAAAATTTCATCTTTATACGTTCTTTCCTTTCATATTTGGGGCGAAATGTGTCAAATTGGGTGGGTCACGCCGATTTTTGCATGTTGGTTTCTCGTTTTTCTATTTTGATTTGCGTTAAATTTCATCTTTTTACCTTCCGTTTCATATTTATTACATCCCTGCCAGCATTTGGAAGATGAATGGTGATA
>JACGTJ010006837.1:1679-16721 GCA_014858695.1 Chrysomya rufifacies | reverse complement strand
TGTATGTATGTATGTATGTATGTATGTATGTTAAGAAATGTTCATATATTTGTTGTTGGCCGGTAACAACGATTTTAAAGTTTATTAAATATGAAAGGATAAAAATTTATTAATTATTATTTAAAACTATTATTTTATTTATCGAAGAAATATGCAACATTTTGCGTGTGTTTATTTTATTCTATTTGCACTTTCTAGGAACATAAAAAATATCCAAGTTTCTTAACTTCTTTTCTGTATGTAATATTAACCTTGAATATTATTTTAGCCTTGAAAAAATTGACATAAATTGTTATTACTGATAATTAATATAATAAACGTTTTAATGCACCAAGAAGACCGCGTGTGTCAATGTTTTATGATAGTAGTAGTAAAAATGTAGAAAGATACGGAAGTTGCATCTGTAAAAATTTGGAATAAGAGAAAACAATATATAACAATGCCCAAAGTTATGAAAAATCAGCAGAATTTTTGCTAGTCAAACAAAATGGAATTTAAAAGGCAAAACTAAAATGACGTGAGAAACTGACAATAATAAGTTAATACAAATTTTGTATTTTTGTTTATTTTCATGATTAAAGTTATTAACAAATAAACGTTATGGAAGAGTTATTAAGCAATACTGGCAACTACTTTTTATATACATGCATAAAAAATTTGAAATAAAAAAAAAATATTTTTATTTTAATTGAAACTGACATTCGAAAAGTTATTCTAAGTTGAACGGTATGCTTTAAGTTTAGTGAAATATAGGAATCGCAAAATCCCGAAAACTAGCCCGGAAATCCCTTTGGCAAAATATAAGTACATACATAAACTGTACATGGGAAATATAAACCTTTTTTATTGATGCAGTAGCTGTATGGATTTCTTAGTTACATAACATTAAAAAACACATAAATTTTATAAATATTAATTAAGATAATATAAAAAAAACAGAGTTAAAACTTATATAATTTTTGAATCGAATATTAAAAGTCAAATTTCACAACAGCATTTGTAGTATTGTTCTCATTTTGAAACAATTGGTACTCCCATTATCAGGATATAGAGAACGTTTAAACATCGTAAATAATTTAGTCGGTTTAAAAAATTGTAAAGAATTTAAATATTGTTTAAATGGTAAAGTGTTCCTTCAAAAGTTATATTTAGCTTACTTTAAGTTTAATCTAATGTAATAAATGTTAGTCATCTAAAAATATAAAATTTGTATTTCCCATGTTACTTAATATAGTTTGTCAAACTTATGTGAAATTTTGCTTCTAATGTAAAAGTGTCCACAAGTACAACTTGGAAAAATATTCCCTAGTTAAAGGGTAATTGATTTTTGATATATATATATCAAAAATTGATATATACATATATCAAAATATTTTATATTTCAAATTATTTATAAACTTTTTTTGTTTTCTTATTTTTATTAAAACAAATATTTTCCTTTCAATCTTAAATTTACAAATAATTTCAATAACATAAAAACATCAAATAAGCTTGTGAAACTCAAATGTTAATTTAAATAATCATCACTTCACAATTTCATAATGACCTTTGCTTGAAAAATACTTCAAACTTGTAGTACAAAAAAAAATCAAATAAAATTTCTGTTTATTTAGGAACATGTTGGAAATGAAACATTTCAAAAACATTTTCCTCATTTCAACACAATATCCTGAGGATTTTTTATATTAAAATTTACTTCTAGCCTTTTGTTTTCTTATTTTTGTTTTTTTTCACAAATACACACATTTGTAGAGTCGATGGAAGGAAGAAATGAATATAAAAAATAAACCGCATAAAAAACGTTTACACTTCATAAAAAATATAAATTCTGCATTAAAATACGAAAGTGAAAAGGAGAACATGCGATAAAGTAATGGTGGTAAGACAAAGAACGGAATAGTGACGACATTTTTAATTGTAAATGAACATTTTTAAAAACAACAACAACAATATAAAGAGCTCTCATTCATATAAGAAAAAAATCAAATAAATGGAAAAAAGCAGGAAGAGTTTAAGTTGTTGATCTGTTATAAAAACACAACAACAATGTAATTTCAGCAAACACAAAAATAACAACCCACTTTAGAAAAACAAATTTTACTCTTTCCTTTCAGCAAGAGTGAAATAATATATAATAGAATTGTATAACGAAATCTAGCTCTTTCGCTCTAGTTTGATAAGAATAGAGAAAAAAACATTTCCAATTGGATTTTTAAAGCAGAAGCAAAATGAGTATTTTCTCTGAAGAATGAGTAAAAACATTTCTCTCTCTTTTTAACTTCATTTAGTTGGGTTAGACTATCTTTGTCTATTGAGTTTTTATATGTTTGTTTTCATTCTTTCATAGTTTTGTTTCCCTCATGCTTATGGTGTATTATTAAAGTTGTTGTTTTTTCCTATGTATTTTTTGTAATTTCAGCACCCTTGACTCTTTGCTGATGATCAAATAAACTGGTTTTTATTTCTTTGGTATATGTGCTTCTAAGCTACATTTCGTTTCCGAGACAATTCAGTTCATCGTCGTTTGTCTTACGTTCAACATAATAAACGCTTGGAAAAAAAGTAAACGTAGAAGAATATTTGATATAGAAACTAAAAAAAAAAAAAAAAAACAAGTTTTTTCTTATTAAATTATACATAATTGATTTGCAAAGAGAAAAAAAAAGAAAGCCGCTGGAACTCATACAAATAACGACGGCTTTTATTTAAATTTATGAAATATTGAAATTTATATAAAGTGATTACAATAAAATCAATAAAAAATTTATTAATTGTTAAAGAAAATGCAGTGCAGTTAAAAAAAGTGCTTAAATCTATAAACCAAACAAAAAAGTTTTATAAACAAAATACAAATTTAAACAAAATTAGTTTTTGTTTTTAAATTATTAAAAAAAAACAATAACAAACATAATCGCCAATATGCTTATCGGTTCTCATCCTTATTTGTGCAATGGCGCTAGCGGTGTTATAACCGGAAACAGTGCAAATAACGCTAATCCTACAACGACTACAACAAACAGTAAAACTGCCGCCGGCTCTGCTACAGATTTCTCTATAGCCGCCATTATGGCTAGAGAAGAAAACTCTTCAAGCCGTGAATCATCTGTTAGATCAGCCAGTAAGTTTAGTTAATAAAACAATTGAATGTGTATGAGTTTATAAACAACAACAATTGTGTTATCAACAGATAACAGAAATTTAAAGTTTATTCAAAAATAATAACAAAGTTCATAACTTAAACTTGACATTTTGTTAAAAATACAATTTTAATGCAATTTAACAAAATACAAATTGCCGCCGCTATTTTAAATATATTTTTTTAATTGCATATAAAATGTTACGGTGTTTTGAAAAAACAGTGAAAGATGGAAAATTTTATTCAAAAACTATTCACTTTATAAACAATTTAAAATAATTTAACATTTTTAAATAATATTTAGTTTAAATTAAGAAAACTTATTTCTAAAGCTTAATATGTTCCCATTTCCTTAGTTTGAAATTGTTAAACACAATTTTAATTATCTTCAAACTCTTTTTATAGCAAAATCGCTAAATTTTCAAAACCATACAGAATCCATTTTTCAAAATATGATTTCGTTAGAAAAAATAATTTCGAAAGCCTTCAACACATCTTAAAAATTAAGTAATTTACAGTTTACATCTTTATTCAGTCAATACAAATATTATGTTTTCAAAAATAATTATTATAATAAAAACAGTCAAGTTATGTTTTTTTAAGGTTTTAAAAATTAATCAAAAACTAGCTTTTTAGAGATTTTCTTTAGGTCTTTTCGTTGAGTTATTGTCAGTTCATGTTTTATTTTTGTTTTTTTTTCTCTCTTTAGGTTGTTAATCTCAATCTGGTTATTATAACATTAGTTTTTTGTGTTTGCTTATGATAATTTACGCTAAACATTTTAATTAATTTAAATTTTTTAAATATATTTAATGATTCTATTTAGTTTTATGGATTTTTAACACTATTAACAGAAACCATATGAAAATAGAAATATTTTTTTTTTTGTTTATTATAAATGATGAGCTTTTTTATGATTTCGTTTTAAGCATCAGTTTATTGAAAATTATCTTAGTATTAACTTTTTTATGTTGTTTCTTTTTTCTAGGTCCCATTTCCATAGAAGATGAAGTCGATGTTGATGTTGTTGACTGTAGTGACTCCGAAGAACCTCCAACTAAATCTCGCCGTTTAAATAGTTCCAACTGCAGCTCCAGCACCGGTAATCTATCACATACCCAATTGAACACCAGCACAGCCAGCAGTGTAGGACGTTCAACACCGCCTCAATCACCCGCCAGCGATTTAGATGGTGAACGTTCCTCTCCCGAACCAGCACCAAAAGCTCCCAAAATTGTCGGTTCTTGTAATTGTGATGATTTGAAGCCAGTACAATGTCATTTGGAAACAAAAGAATTATGGGATCGTTTTCATGAATTGGGCACAGAGATGATTATCACCAAGACTGGAAGGTAAGCATAACAGCAAAAAAAAAAAAAGAAAGAAACGCAATCCAGCCTTAAAAACTAAACAATATATTGTAATATCAGTCTGATGTTGTGAGTACGTCTGTCCGTCCATCCGTCCGTTTGTCGGTTATTTTGTATGCTTAAGTATTATGGCAGTTATCATGCAATTGTGACATTAGGTGGTCATTCAGCGAAGCCTTTCAGGGAGTTTTTTCTTTTTGTATGTTTTTGTTTTTTAACTGAATGCCAAAAGTAGTAGAAATGACCTCTACTTTAGTTTTATGCCAAGTTTTTCTTCTCTTCTTTTCTGTATATGACAAATTGCGTTGTAATGTGAGTAGATTAACGCGCTAGGGTGATACATTTGCATGTGGCAACACATTTAATCCTTTACGTGTTTGTTGAAATATGAAAAATAACGACAAATACAGTAAATATAATAAACAATTTTAATAATTTATTATAATATTTTTTTACGTTTGGTGATAAAAACACTAAAACTAAAAATAATATTTAGGTCTGCATCGAAAATGTTAAATACACATACATTCAGTTCATAACTTTTTTTTTTTTGGAAATTGTGAACATTTTTTTGACTTTGATTTAAACAACTCTAAACAATGAAATTTTAGTAGTCATTAGTTTATTTAACCCAAATCTATTATTTGATGTTTAAATTTCAAGAATTTAAAGTGTGTGAGGTCTGTTGTTTTTTGCAATAAAATGATAATATTGAAATTGTAACAATGGGCTCCTTTGTGTCTCAACAATTTTTCGACTACAAATAAAAATCCCTAAAACAAATTTCAAAACACGCAAAATAAACCAACCTTAAAATTTATAAAAATTTATATACTCAAACTATAGTAAAGAAAAAATTTGTATAAAATTTTTAAGGAAGGCGTATTTGTTGTCAACATATAATTTTCTAAGCAGGATTTTTGTAAAAATCTAAGACATTAACTGTTGTATCTATAACAGTGAGTTTAGAGTCAAGTCAATCTTCACAGCGGGTAATCCTATAAATATTAAGACTAAACACATGTTTAACACAATGAGTCCGGCCACACACACTAAATTCTTAAATTTTATTTTACATTGACACAAAAGCCAGCCAACACCTTTACAAAAACAAATCACTTTTACAGCATTAAAAAATCACAAAATAAATGTAAAATATTTAACTCTGCATGTAACCTGTTTTTGGTGTTATTTTTATAACTGGGTTTCAATTAGTCTAAATAAAAAAGAATCAACTAATTGAATTTCAAACCTTAAACTCACACCAAAAACATAGAAAAGTGTAACAAGGCAGGGCCTTCTCACACACACACAGACTGTTTAGTTAGTGGAGGATTAAAATTAATTTTTACAAAAGTCTGTCATTTAAATTTGGTATTAATGTTCTTTTCTTTTATTTTATTTTAGACGTATGTTTCCTACCGTCCGCGTAAGTTTTTCGGGTCCTTTAAGGCAAATACAACCTGCCGATCGTTATGCTGTACTCTTAGACATTATTCCTATGGATTCGAAACGTTATCGTTATGCTTATCATCGTTCAGCGTGGTTAGTTGCTGGTAAAGCTGATCCTGCACCACCCGCTAGATTGTATGCCCATCCCGACAGTCCATTTAGCTGTGAAGCTTTACGAAAACAGGTCATCTCATTTGAAAAAGTGAAATTAACCAACAATGAAATGGATAAAAATGGACAGGTAAGAATCAAGAAATATCTCATTTAAAATGTTTCAAAGTAAAAAAGAAGAAAATTTTAAATTAAAATTTTAACAAAAAAATCTCTCTGAATTTCACATTGTGGAAGAAAATTAACAATCATTAACTGTAACATAATTTACTTGTTATTATCTTTTTGTTCATATTCATATTTTATTTAAATATGATTTAAAATTGAATTATAATTTCACCAAGCAAACAAACAAACAAACAAAAAGTGAAATTATTTTGTATAGAAAGAAAAATAATTGTTTTTAAACAAGACTAAAATATTATACACATAAAAAACGTTTTAATAAAATTCTTTTATAACTTTTACATTTAAATATACATTTGAACAATTGTCAGTCCGTATGTATATCTGTCTGTCTGTCCATCTGTTGGTTTGTCAAACACGCAAGTTGTATTTAAACATGAATCTTTCGTTGTTTTTTAAATGAATACGAGAGCAGAGGACTGGAAAAATAGTTTATTATTTAAATTAATTTCGTTTTTTTTTTTTGAGTAACACAAATACGGTGGTTACTTCTTTTGTGTACAGACATTTTCATTAAATTCTCTAACAAGTTTTCCCTGTTTTATGCGCATGACTCTGTTTTGTTAGCAGGAAATTTGAATATTCTCTGCGAGATTTTTACTTACGCTCATTTAATTTAATTTGAATCATATACACCATTTTGTTTTTGTTAGTGTGTTTATTGAGTATTTTTTTTATTAATAACGATTTTTCTCTATTTTATTTTTAGATTGTTTTGAATTCAATGCACCGTTATCAACCTCGCATACATTTGGTACGTTTAAGTCATGGCCAAAGTATACCTACTAATCCTAAAGAATTACAAGAATTGGATCACAAAACATATGTCTTTCCCGAAACTGTATTTACCGCTGTTACCGCCTATCAAAATCAATTGATTACCAAACTGAAAATTGACTCAAATCCTTTTGCCAAAGGTTTTAGAGACTCTTCACGTTTGACCGATTTTGATCGTGATCCTATGGAAGCTTTGTTGTTGGAACAACAATTGAGATCGCCTTTACATTTATTCCCCGATCCAATAATGCAACAATTCGCTGCCCAACAAGGAGCTGATCCCACCTCAATGGCAATTTTTGAAAAAGCACGCCAACACTTGCAGATGTTTGGTGGCAATTCTCCCTATGCCCAATTAATGATGCCACAAATGTACGCCCAACAAGCACCTCCACCACCTGGTCTAGGAGCCTTCCATATGTTCCAACAACAATGGCCTCAATTGACCGCCGGCTTTTTAGCTTCTGCCAATCAACAAGCCGTTGCTCAGGCTCAGGCGGCGGCACAAGCCCAGGCCCAAGCAGCCGCTCAAGCTGCTGCACAAGCGCAAGCTCATGCCAATCGTACTCCACCTCCACCACCCACAGCCTCAACACCTTCATCCACCTCTTCAGGGTCACCGTCGCCAGATATGAGACCCAGACAATTTCAAAGATTTAGTCCATATCAGGTACCACAACACCCATCGGGGTCTGCACCCAGAAGTCCTCCCCATTAATTGAATTCCAATCATCACAATAAAATAAAACTAAACTATGCCAAAACCAGTATTACAAAAAAGAGAGCAACCAAGTTTAACAATCTTTAGAGAAAATCTTTTCAACGAAAAGTTAATATAAATAATGAAAAGCTAACAATTCTCAACATTCAGTTTGTTAATTTGTTTTGTACAGTTTATTGTCTATTTTAATTAATATTGTAAATTTATAAGTATTTTTTTGTTTAATTTAATTAAGTTTATTATTATTTTTTAACGAATTTAGACAAATTTTTAAAAATTATAAGATACGAAAAAAAGCTTAGAGCAATATTATTAATATTTTATGTTTTTTTTTTTTTATCTCAAAAAAGAAAAGAACAAATCTCATGTATTATAAATGTTTTAGCTAAAGAAATCAAAATTCTTAAAATTGTAAATTGTTTATTATTTCTATAACTTCAATTAAATTTTCCTATTTTATAAGTATTATGCAACAAACTATTTTTGTATTTTATTTTATTTTTTATTTTTGTATTTTATTTCTCTTGTGTATAAATAAAGTTTAAAGTTTTCCATAGTTATCAGTTTGTAATTGTCTAAGAACAAAAGAAGGCTATAAATGTACTATAAATAATGCTTAATTTTTAAATGTTTTTAGTTGTTTAGGAAAAATATAAGAGAACAAAAAACACATTAGTTTTAATTAAATATTTATAAATAAATTTTAAAAGAAAAAATGTTAAACAAATAATTTAATGTGTGAAAGTATATAATAATAAAAAAAAATGAAAAGAGAAAAGAAAAATTTAAATACACTCATAAAAAAACAAATGATGAAAAAATTTAAAACAAAGCAGTTGTTATTTTTATTAACTGAAAAATGGGTTAATGCCGGGTCAAAAGTATAATTAATACATTAATTTTATCGTAATTACCATTCAATTTGTTCATACACAAAATATTTTAATCTATATATAAATCTATATGAAATTTTGTTGTTTGAAATCCATACTATAGTTATGGAATGTACGTAATGTTTTATGATGAAACATAAATAGCAAAACATAATAAGATTTTTCTTTTTGGATATTTTTCAATATATTTCCTTATCATGTATTGACTGTAAAGGAATACGAGGAATGCTAATAGATTCTTGTTCACAAGTGAATATGTAGAACTAAATTCGTCATACTTTAGCCTGGAAAACGAAAAGGACATGCACAGTAAATACACAAATCTCAAAGTATTTTTTTTTTTTTACAATCATTACAACACTGAAACAAGCTAAACTAATTGTAATCGAATCAACCAGACAATTTGTAATGCTACAAGTGTTGAGATTTACAATTGAAGTAGTTTTATATAAATTCCCACAATAGAAAACGAGGAAATACACTTAGATTTTACGCCTAAGTTCCACAAGAAATTTATTTTTTTTTTCGTTTTCATTTGGTGAAAAGCGTAACAAACTAAAAAAATTGAATTGGAATATTTTATGAAAATTAAGGATATTTGAGTTTAAACGAATGAAAGGATATTTAGTGCATAAAAATGAATTGATGCATAGCACCTTAAAAGGAAATTGTAGATTTAGTTTTCTTAAATTTTAATGTGACAAAATGTATATACTTGTAAAAGAACTCAGTTCTGTTTGTTAAAGTTATTTAATGGATGGTCTTGGACAGTTTCGAATATGAAATTCTTCTGAAAATCTGATATTATAGTAAAAAAAATATACATAAGAATGTGTATTTTTTCGGATGTTGCAGTCTAATCTACTGCTGATCTTAAACAATTACCGATTAAAGAAACCGAAACAAATATTTTTGTTGAGTAACAAAGATAATTTGTATTTTGAACTGAACAAGGGCATATTTATTTTCCAACTTTATTTAAACCTTCTTGTTTGTATGAAACTTCTTTTATATATGTGAATTCCTCGATCTTGTTGACCCTTACTTTTTTAACCAAATTGTGCTCATTCAGCTTTCAATAGACTTTCGTAACTAAATCGATATGAGCAATTTTACGTTCACCGTATACATAAGTTCACATTTTTATACAAATATCGAATTTTAAGTAATCTCAGTACTGAATGTTTTTTGCTCTTTAAATGATCACAAATTTTAACTATTATGGCTTTATTTTTTTATTTAACCGATGTATATACATACAAATATCGATACAAATATCGCATTTTGAATGGAATTTTTATTGATCACAGATTTCAACTATTTTAGTGAATTCAGATTTCATAAAAAATAATTAACTGATTTGATTGTTGTATTAAAATTTTGCAAGGAAATTTGAGTGATCACAGACCTCAACTATTTTTGATCCATCTTTTCACTTAACCAATATATGTATATTCAATTTTATTTATTTTTTTCATTTGTGTGATCACATATTATATTAGAGACATATAAATATGTCTCTAAGATTAAAGAAATGTTAGTAAATTTATTAACATTTGTTTCACAAAATAGTTTAGACTTTATAAACGTACTTTTTCACATTGAACTTGAAGTATATGTACGCTTTATAAGTCAAATTGTATCTATTACCATAAGTAATTAACTTTAATGTAAAACAAATAAGAACTTAAGATACAAATCTTGATTACCTTAATTACATTTAAAACAAACACACAAATTGAAATATAAAAATTAGACCCAAGTGATAAAAAAACATTAAAAACACATGTAAATGTTCATTAAATTGTAGCATTGAAAGGACAGTAGTTTTACAAGCAAGTGATAAGAATCAAAAATTGAAGAAACAAAAAAAACACATTAGTCAATATTCTAACAATAATTACATTCCAATCATTGAGGTAAGTAAACTAAATGAAATTTAATCGAGATCTTTATATGCATTTTGTGGTTTCTAAAAAAATTTATATAAACGTAGCCAAATGTTTAAATTTGTCTCTTATAATTTTTTAAAAATTTTATAAAAAATATTAAAAAATTATTTTTTTTTGGGGTATATTATTTTAATGATTTTATTTTCCCCTTGGCAGCATATAATTAGTTAAAATTTCTAACAAAACATAAAACAATATTTCATTTATAGTTAATAAATGTTTCCTTTTAATTTGAATAGACATACTTAAGTGTTTGTATAGAATTTAGTTTGTTTTTGGTACCAAATTCTGATATTTAAATCTTCACACCACCAGTCAAACTTAACATTTGAAGACGGGGGGAATTTAAAGAACACACACGCTGACACTGTGAGTTTATTTGGAATTTATTTTAACACAAATCAATATTTTGGCCACCTGATAATTTTTATGTTGGAATATTTTATTTAGGTGTTTTTCTTCGCTGGAAATCGAACGCTCTTTGACACTTTGTGTTGCATGTGTAACAAGAAATGTCTGTATAGTATATTTTTGTGTATATGTATGTACGTATTTATCTTGTTTGTTATAAGAATAATGACATAAAGTTTAAATGTCAAATTTGACAAAATATTTAAATCACTTTGTGTTTGGAAATTTATAACTTTTCTTTTAATGCTGTAAGTTTATTTACTTTGAAAAAGATATGGGGCGAGAATGATGGGATAGAACAGCCAATTAGTAGAAATTATATTCAAATTTCTTAGGTTTTTAATGAGAATTAAGTTATAAACAGATGTTTCTAAAAGTATATTCAAAAAGTATATACGTCAACATTATTAAATAATTATTTATATCTACAATTTCAGTTTAACAACTAGTCAGATTGCTGAGCATTTGATTTTTGTTTTTGTTTTTAATTAAGTTTCCATGTTTTTATTTAATGTTTATTGACCTTCAGTATTGAATTGTTATACAGTAAAAAGTTTAAAACATTAAACTAAATAGTGTAACCTTTTAATAGCCACCATAATTAGCAACATTTTCTTAAAACTCATCTTTCATTAGGTCATTAAGTATGAGTTTTTATCTTTTGTTCTTGTCATTATTATTGGCAATATAAAAGTCTGCTACTAACTGTTTTTATTTAATTACATAATATACTAATATACTTACATACATATGTTTATGTTTACCTATTTTTTTTGCACTTGACCATAAACTTTATGTATATTTCCTTCCTTTACTATGGGTACGAATATCAATTTAATTTCATAAACATTAAATTAATTTTTATTTACAAAAACGAAAAATAAATAAAATACGAATCCCAAGAGTTGTAAAAAAAGACAAATGATGCGATATATGGTAACTGCAAAAACAACTATTGTTGAGAGTAGATACATCCAATAACAATTAATTTTTGCAAATTTTCACTTTGGCTGACGGTAATCAGTGGTGGCGCTAGCGAACAAGAGTCTGTTGCACTGATGATGACGGGACATAAAAATCGATCGACTAATGTATTAACAGTAAAACAGAATTACGTAAGACAAATTGTGTCCATATTAGTCGACAAAGTTAGATGCTAAATGAAAGGAATGATTCAAAAACGTATTTTCCGCAAAACCTTGTTTTAAGCGGTTGTGTACGATTCTATAGAAGCAACTTTTTCTTAGAAAAAAAAAAAAAAAACAGTAAAGACAAAAATAAGTTATCTTTATATAAAAGTAATATTCATTCTTAAAATGTAGTTACAAAATGAGTAGATATAATTTTAGTACGACAAAAATGCTGATGACGAACAAAATTGTAAAAGGATAATGGTGGCGATGACGCTGATGATGATGGTGACTCTAATGACCACAACCTATAACAAAAACGACTCAAAATATACGCATTATAACAATTGAAATTGGTAATCATCAGGAGAATTAGGCGTTAGTATCAAGTTTGAATTTTTGTTTTTTTTTAGTTGCAACATGACATTTTTATGCATCACAACAACATGTTTAAAATCGCTGCGTAATGCGACAATCAGAGTTGACACTTTGTTGCATCAATGTTTTAATATTTTGTGCCACAATCTGCATACATCAATTACATGTAGGCATTGTGTGTTTGTCATCTATGGGTTGAGAGTTGATGTAATGTGCTACATAACGACGATGCCGTTATTTTCACACTTGCCCGTTGTCATTATCTCTTTGAATGCATGTTTGCAAATGTTTAATGTTTTTATCTTTTTTGTTTTTGCCCCATTGTTGCTGTTGTCATTCAATTATTGCATTTTCCCTCTCTGATAACAATGATAATGTTTGTTAGTAATTGTTTTTTTTTTTTTTTTTTTTTTTTTTTTAGTAATGTTGTTATGGAGAGTTTATAGTGTTTTTCTTAGTTTAGTGGTTTTGAAAAAACACGAGTGCGTGAAGTGTGTTTAACACGTGTGGCATTAATGATTTTGCAAGTGTGTTGTAGAAATCTTCGATAAATGTATTAATGACTTTCCATAGATTCTTATAGGCAGTTTTATTGTTAGCTGATTTTTTTCGTGATTTTCAACTATTTTTTTATAAAAATTAATGTTAACATTTATTGTAAGTGCCTCACAAGCATTTACTGGTTAAATAGATTTGATTAAAATTGACCACGCAAGTGTATTAAATCATCTTATACGATGTCAATAATAAATCGCTGTTACCAATTGGTTTATGAGTTTTGATTCAACTTTTAAATCGAAGTATCACAATTTCTTTTAAATAGATAAAATTGATTTAATTTCCAGTTCTTACAATTGAGTCACATAAAAATAATTTTATCTTAAAATATGCTAAATTTTAATTAACAAATGAATTCATCATTAAATAATTAAATTTTAATCTAAACTAACTTCTACAACATTAAACTTTAATGGTCTCAATGAAAATTCTCGCATTTGTTGTTAGCAAAAACTTATTTAGATTTTTGAGATACATTTTACATTTTAGTGTGAGGGAAACCATTACTTCAAACATTTAATCCCATAGAATTTACGCACATTATGTAGACGAGCTTAACTGGTAACTTTTGGCTAAAATCGAATACATATTTGTTACTGAAGAGCAAATTATTTTATCCCACTTTCACAAACAATAATCCCATTGTTTATTTCGTTTTAGCTTGGAAATAAAACAAAACAAGTAGTAGCCAAAAATCTTAAGCCATAAATTTTAATCTTCAAAGTCAAAAGATTTTTAGAATATATTCTGTGGATTTTAGAAGTAAGAAGGATATGAGTGCTCCCTCTGTTATGCGTTACAATGTAAACACTGAAATTGAATAAAAGAAAATACATAGAAATATTTCGTCTAACATATAAGCATATATTTCGTTAGTATAGTATAGTAAGTGTTTTTCTTTTTAATTCCTGTTATTGAATTTTCAATTCTTTAAAATATTTTTGTTATTTAAAATATTTGATTACTTATTACTTTTTTTTTAATTTTATATATCTGTTCCGTTCGTTATTATATATACGTCATTCCGATCTATTTTGAGCTACGGTTTTTATTTCACCCCAACTTTTACCAGATTTTTCGAATTCATTCTTCAGCTACCTATTACATGTTAGTGATGGGCGACCACTTCTTAGGCTACTCTAAAGATTCCATTCGAGCGCAGTACGGGTCATGTTATTTTAATGTGTGCCCAATACATCTCCACTTCCTCTTACGGATTTCTGTACGTTCTGCAATCAGATTTATTGTCGACCATAATCTGTTAGACCAGAAAATTTTTCGGATTTTACGCAGATTTTGTTTATAATGCTCCTATGGTAGCAGAATTTATCAATGCCCTCGACAAGTTTGCTTTGAATTCTGAATTTTTACGTCATATTGGAATTAATACGCAGAGACATTGCCCACACTTTGAGACCAGATACTGCTGCATTATCAACTGCACAAGCTAGTTTTTTTTTTACTTTTATAACACAAAAAAGTATTTAATATCTAATATGGTAATATTATACATTTGTTCTTCCAGACAGATGACAAGAAATATTTTTAATATTTTCTTTATTAAGATGAAGGTGGTAAATACATTTACCGATCAACCCAAAATTAATTTATCAACCAATGCATCCATCGAACACCTAACAACTCTATTGAAATAAATTTAATAATTTAAGATTTACACGGCATATATAACTGATTCCTTCAAAAGTTTATTTTCTGTGATTAACCTTTATTTATAGTGAAAGGGTATATATAAGTTTGTATATAATTATAATTTTGGTTTTTTGATTTTTTTTAATCGTTTAATAAATAGTCGAGTTATTGTCAAAAATCTATAAAATCTAATTATATATGTATAATTTTTGTTTTTAGTTTGCGATTAAAAACCACACAAACAAACTCACCACATTACCACAAATCTTTGTTTTGGATTTGTGAAGCCGTTATAAAAGATAGAGTCTTCATTGTTT